>JAODAL010008785.1:0-115172 GCA_025379985.1 Phyllomedusa bahiana | reverse complement strand
TGTTCCCAGCGCTGTGTCCCTTGTTCTGTAAGATGCTGTAGTTTTCGTGTATTTAATGCTCAAATCTTCAATTTTCAGCCAGAAGAGTCATTCGAAGAGTCCTTCAGAGTGTCAGTTTTTTTCAAACCCCGCCCACCAGAGGCTAGCCCCGCCTACCTCAACTGACAAACCTATTACTTTGAATAGGTAGAAACATGTAAATAACTGTCAGTGGGCGGAGCTAGCCTTTGGTGGGTGGAGCTAACACCTGCTCATGAATAAGATTTAAGGGGTAAATGCTCTAAAACTGCTGCATCTTACAGAATAAGGGACACAGCGCTGGGAGCAGCAGGTCTGACACTAGCTTATGCTGTCCTCCGCAAGGGAGGCACAACCTATGTGACAGGTTCCCTTTAAAATGTGCAACATTTATCATAGTGTTGATAAATCTGGCGCAGGTTAGAACTGTCTAATTTCAGTTTGTACCATCTTTAAGTTGGCTTACTTTTAAGCCAGAATTTGGTCGCACATCCTGGCATATTTTTTGTCGCACTTAAGCCACGCCCTTTCTCGGAGACCACGCCCCTTTGTCGTCCGCAGCGCAGAAGCGCAAGAAATTGTCTAAAACACATAGTAAATGTGGTGAAAAGCTTGTTTTTGGCGCAAATTGAGCCAGGATTCTGGCGCAACTACCTTGATAAATCTGCCCCAATGTCTGAATTTCTACAATAGCCAAGGGCACAGAAGAAATAGATGAGGTTAGCTACAGCTAACAAATACTGTTCATTAAAGAAAACTGCAAACTTTAACCCTTATGGAACTATAGAGTTTATGACAGAATTAATATCCATATCAAAATATAGAACATCTTCCAGCGGATTCCCATAGAGTCAATGTACTGGGCCGGCGGGAAATCCAAAAACCGACCATGGTTTTTAGCGCAAAATCCATGCCAAAAACCGCGGTGCAGCGATGTTAAAATGCTGTCGGATTTTAACGTACGTTGTGTAGACCTAGCCTAAGGCAACAGTCTTTGTGCAAAAAACATCGGTCGGCATTCGGACTCTCAGCGGCTCAGTACATTGGGGCCGCGGGAATCTGACATCGGTCTGGCGGAATATACAACATGATCTATATTCTTTCAGTTTAGGTTTCCCTCAGTAAAAAATCCATGCTGTGTAGACTACCGCACGGATTTTCTATTGAGGGCTCCACAGCGCTGGGTACAGTAGTTTTTTCAGCAGATTCAAGATACTGAATCCGCTGAAAAATCAACCGAAATCCAGTGCGGTGTAGACATAACCTTAGGCTGGGTCCACACAACAAAGGACAGAATACTCATCGGATTCTGATTAGTATTTTAAACATTATCGTACACAAAAAACAAGGTTTTTAACTCGGTTGTCGTTTTTTGGTGCAAATTCAGGATTTGTTTTTTCAATAGTTTTTGTCAGACAGTGTAGAGATATATCTATCTACACAGAATAGGTAGGTAGCTCTATATATCTATAAATAGATATCTATATACAGTATGTATGTATGTATGTATGTATCTATCTATCTATGCAAAGTACAAAGCAGCAGCTGGTGTCAGCGATAAAGACCCCCATCACAGGTCTTGGTATGTAGCAGGGAAATTTGCAGGAGATTGGAAAAAATTAATAAAAAATGTATTCCAACATGTCCAGTGGCAACATTATGGCTCAATGAGAAATGATGCTAGAAATAGCTAACAGCTGGCTCCGATCTCTGATCTTTAACCCCTCAGGCTCTGTGGCGATCGTGGCCGCGGTGTCTAAGTGAATGAGAAACGGTGCCGTATACCATTTTTCAGTCTAATTGGCACCCCAGTGGCGAGATCCCGGGATTCTGATCGTTTAACATGCCTTGTGAAGGCTTCCATCGTTTCTATGTCTGTAATTCCAACACTTTCTTCCCCAGACAGGAAGTGCTAGAACCGCCATCTTTGTTCACCCTTTTCCCCTGTTTATACAACACAAAATGGTGAACTGACAATCAAGCCCCTAGTGGTCAAGTACCCTAGGGGACTCAATATTATTGTGAAGAAAAAAAGAATTTAAACCATAAAAAAAATATATAGTTAGTGGTTGTTCACACAGTGTTTTTAGATCCATTTTGGATCCAAAAACGCAGCATTGATCGGATCCAAAACGCATCATGCACGTATCCAATGCGCAGGTGTGTGTTTGGATGCGCTTTTGCTGCAGCAGAAATGCACCCTATAGTTTTAAATAGTAAGTCTGCTGCGTCTTTCGGATCAAGAATTGACATGTCAATTCTTGTAACGAATTGAAGAGACGGATCCGAAAGACACAATGAAACACGCATCGGTGATCACTCGTCTGTGAAAGCAATTTAAAATCCCATTGGACATTATTAGATGCGCGTTTCACTGTGAAAGCAATGTAAAATCACATTGCACATTATTAGATGCGTATTTTGGTCTGTTTAGGGTCCAATGACAGATCCAAACACGTATCTAAAAACGTATGTTCACACAGACTCAACATGCCGTGTGAACATACCCTAAGGCTATGTCCACATGGCTTATTTTGGGACGGATTTCGTTCCGTATTTTGCGCCGTAATGCGCAAAATACGGCTCAAATCCGTCCCAGTCATTACGGTAATCCACAGTTCTCATAGAGAACTTTGGATTCCGTCTCTTCTCCCCGCTCGCGAAATACGGCGAGTGGGGAGAAAGTGACATGTCAATTATCCCGGCGGGATACGCGCCGTGGATAATGAATGTCTATGGGGCCGGCGAGCTTATGGCCCCCCCAGCCCCGCCTCCGCTCCAGAACACACGACGTAATTGCGGGCGAAATCCGGCCCGCAATTACGCTGTGAATAAACCGTGTGAACATAGCCTAAAAGTTCAAATCATCCTCTTTTTGCCATTTTACAAATAAAATAATTAAAAAATTACACATAATTGGTATTGCCACATACGTAAAAGTACGATTTATTACAATTAATTTATCCCATAAGCTGAACACTGTAAAAGAAAAAAAAATAAAAGAAGTTCTCTGAGAAAACAAATGAATAAAATAAATAAAATATGTATCAAAACAAGAAAAATCATAAGTACCTTTATTTAACACAAATAGCTAATTTTGTCTCTGGGATTATCATTCTCTGACATAAAAAAAAAGTGCAGCTGTGCTGTTACTTAGCCAGAAAGCAGTCCTAGCACACACATTAGGATGAGTTTCTGATGTGCTTTCTATCAGCCTGAAAGACTTGGGGAGATTTGTATGGTACTAGGCGCATCAAAGTTCATTTTCTCATCTGTTTTTCAGTGTATAATGCACCTGAATCTATGAAAATGTTTTTTGTGCGTTCATAAAAGGTGTCTAAAGAAAATTGCTCTTCGCCTGTGTGTTTGGTGCATTACGGAACTTAGGCGCATAAGTAATGCACCAAACATCTATAAAAGCTATAGATAGACTGGAAATAAAAGAAAAGTCATTAGAATAGCATGTTAGTGAATAGAAACTATGGTACTGATCCTGCTTGGAGGACCACAAGTCCCAGCAAAACCTGTGCTGTGCTGGCTCTTGCTGTATGTAGAATAAAGGGTGAGAGCAGCAAAATAAATTTCAAATTTAATGTATAAGTAAAAATGTAATATTTAAATATCTGAACAACATAACCAGTGGGTTATGTAATGTAAAATTAGCTTTAGATTCTATTAATTTTTAATACATTTTATAAGACAAAATTTTGGGATATTATACATTTTTAGATTAATTTTATATGATAATATTTTTTATTAAATTTAAATAATTGAATTTTATACAGTTTGAAAATAATCATAAATTACTTTTTATTATTGTACTGGTGTAATTTTAGGAATAAGGGACATTTTTGTCCCTAACTTCTCAGACTCAGGCAGACCACATTGAAATAGGTCTGCCTGTCCGAGCAGTAATGTGCTTAGTTTTGCCGAACCACATTCATATATGTGTCTAGTAATACGAGTGTGGTGCGACGCCCCCAGAATGTCCCTTCATGTTAGGTTTATTAAAAAGTGTTGAGTCTTTCGAACAATGCGCCCAACACATCCGTTAGGCGCAGTAGACATCGTAGCCGGCTCAGTTAGGTGTATTTTACTTCAGAAAAGGGTGAAAACCCAATCATACATGTCTCCCGTCGTGCCTTATGTATGAAAACTGTCTAGCAGTAAGGCCATGTTCACAAGGCTTAAAATGGGACGTATTTCAGTCCGTAATTTCGCGCCGTACTGCGCGAATTACGGCTGGAATACGTCCCAGTCATTACGGTAATCCACAGCTCTCATAGAGAACTATGGATTACGTCTCCTCTCCCTGCTCGGCGAATCCGCCGAGAGGGGAGATAAGCATACATGCCAACTCTCCCGTTTTTGGCGGGGGGGTCCCGCTATTTGGGGTCCCCTCCCGCCCTCCCGGGGGAGTTGGCATTCCTCCCGCCGCCAGCAGGCGGCGGGGGCTCTTTAAATGGCCGCGACGCCGGAGTAGCGCTAGTGCGCTACTCTGGCGCCGCCGGGCCGCTCCTACAGGCGGGTGAAGCGGTCGCTGCGCCCGCTTCACCCGCCCGGAGTCTCGCGGTGCAGGGAGGAGGCAGGAGGGATCGCTCCCTCCTCCCTCCTCCCCCTGTATGTCCGGCGTCTGTGCGCGCCGTGCATACAGGTCAGCGGCGCAGGGGGAAGTGACGCGCGGCTGCAGGGGAGTGACGCGCGGCTGCTCTCACTTCCCCCAGCGCCGCTGAGGAGATCGGTCGGGAGCTGGCAGCGCTGCAGGAGCCTGTTGAGGTAAGTGGATTTTATTATTTTATTTTTATTAGCTATATGGGGGACATCTACCTGGCAACAGAGGGGGCACTACCTGGCAACAGAGGGGGCACTACCTGGCAACAATGGGGGCATCTACCTGACAACAGAGGGGGCACTACCTGGCAACAGAGGGGGCACTACCTGGCAACAGAGGGGGCACTACCTGGCAACAGAGGGGACATCTACCTGGCAACAGAGGGGACATCTACCTGGCAACAGAGGGGGCACTTGCTGGCAACAATGGGGGCACTACCTGGCAACAAGGGGGGCCTACCTGGAAACAGGGGGGGCACCCCCTGGAACAATGGGGGCATACCTCCCAAAAAGGGGCACTACCTGGAAACAATGGGGCACACTGGAACAGAGGGGGCACACCTGGCAACAGAGGGGGCATCTACCTGGCAAAAAGGGGGCATCCTGGCAAAAAAGGGGGACCTCTACTGGAAAACAGGGGGGACACTATTGGCAAAAGGGGGCACTCCCTGGAAACAGAGGGGGACCTGGCAACAGGGGGAACATTCCCTGGAAACAGAGGGGACATTTCCCCGGGCAACGAGGGGGCACACCGGCAACAGAGGGGGGTACCTGGCAACAGAGGGGGAAAAACTACCGGAACAGGGGGGGGACAACCGGGGAACGAGGGGGACTCTCCCGGGGCAAAAAAGGGGGGAAAACCTACCGGAACAGGGGGCCCCACTGGCAACAGGGGGGACCCCCCTGGCAACAATGGGGGACCACCTGGCAACGAGGGGGACTAGCTGGCAACAATGGGGGCATCCTGGCAAGAGGGGACACTCCCCTGGCAACAGGGGGGGCATCTACCTGGAAACAAGGGGGGCCTAGTGGCAACAATGGGGGGCACTAGCTGGCAACGAGGGGGGCATAGGGCAAACAATGGGGGCACCTCCTGGCTAACAAAGGGGGGCCTACCTGGCTCAGAGGGACTACCCCCCTGTAAGGGGATCCTGCTTTATGGGGGGGTTCTCCCGGGCTATGGGTCTCCCCTGGTTTCTTCCAAACCCCTTTATGCGTTAGGTGGGGGGGGGGTGTGGTTTTTTTTAAAGGGGGGCGGGGATTACCGAAAAGAGGGGCTGTCCTGCAAATTTTTTTCCGCGGCGCGCTGCGCGCCCCGCCGCTCAATTCCCCTGCTTTTTCATTTTCAAAAATTTGGAAATATGGAGATAAGGGGACATGCATTTTTGCGCAAAAAAACCCCATTTTTTTTCAATTTAAATTGTTGCAAGGGGGGGACCCCCCCCCGCTCCCCGCCCCCCCACACGGCGTAATTGCGGGCGTGTTACACCCGCAAAAACTGTGTGAACAACCCCAAAGACTGTCTTTGTTTTTTCCCCCAAGAACCAATCAGAACTCAGTTTTCTCTCAAAAAGTGCTCTGGAAAAACAAAAGCTGAATCTGTTGGGCTATGGGCAACAAAGACAGTTTATGTAAAAGTTTTCAAAAAAAGGTCTTTGGGTTTACAGTAAGGGTATGTTCAAGGCGTGTTGAGTCCGTGTGAAATATGTTTTTAGTGGTGTTTGGACCCGTCTTTCGGACACTAAAGGACCAAATTATTAATAAATACATTGTTTTACATTGTTTTTATTAGAAACAGCATCGGGGTTAGACGAGTGGTCGCTGAGTGGTCTCACTGGTCTTTTGGATCCTTTCCCAAGAATTGAATGTCTTTCTTGTTAAAAGATGAGCAGGAGCCCTATTATAAACTATAGGGTGCAATCCTGCATGTTGCAGCTGCCTGTTGGATACACGTTGGATCGTTTAGGATCCGATCGCCGCTGCGGTTTTGAATGCAATTTTCGGATCCAAAATCGGATCCAAAAACACAGTGTGAAGGGTCTTAAAGGGCATGTTCAAGGGCTTAATTGGGGAAGTATTTACCCTGCAATTAGCCGTGGTCGAGGGGGGGGGGGGGGGGGGGGCCGGAGTGTTACGAGTAGGGAGGGGAGAGAAATCATAGTTCTTAAAAATGTGGTTACAAAATGACGGGGACATATTTCAGCCGTATTTGCACAGTAGGCGAAAATTAAGGGCTGAAATACGTCCAGAAAAAGGTGTGAACATAGCCTAATTGTTCAGTGAACAGGCCCCCAGGCGTTCAGTATCAATCACCCCTGACCCCTTTTTCTCGAAGGAATATGAGCAAAATGAGTGACAAAAAAAACAAAACAAAATCCTGAGCCCCAAGGGGGGTTTTTTACGAGAAGGATTGCTTTCATCATTATTTGCTGAAGTGCACCCTCCATACAGAATCCTGTGGGGCTTGAGGATGTATTCATCATCATTCATATACAGTGGGTTGCATTTGTATCCATTCCCCTTGAAATTTTCCTAATTTTTAAATGTTTCAGCCACAAGCTTAAATGTATTTTATTGATATTTTATTTGATGGAGCAACACAAGGTAACAATAGGGTGCTCTTAAAAATGAAAGGTCTCATCCTTTCAAGCTGTTCCACTTGATGAATTTTTTTTTGCGTAAATTATGAATAACACTTAAAGAGAACCTGTCACAGATTATGCCCCCCTGGCTGAGTACAGCACAAGCTAGTGTCAGACCTGCTGTTTCCAGCGCTGTGTCCCTTATTCTGTAAGATGCTGTAGTTTTCCAGTATTTAATGCTCAAATCTGCAGTTTTCAGCCAGAAGAGTCATTCGAAGAGTCCTATAGAGAGTCAGTTTTTTTCAAACCCGGCCAGTCGGAGGCTAGCCCCGCCCACCTCAACTGACAAACCTTACTTTGAATAGGTAGAAACATGTGAATAACTGTCAGCGTAAGCGTGTATCATTTTCTTTACACAAGGTGAAAAAATGAAAGTGGTTCATTCAAATTTCTCACCCACTGAAGTTGTTCCACTTATGAAGAGGAGAATTTCTGTAAATTGTTTTTGCAATTGAACTGCATTTACAAGTGGCCCTTAGGGCATGTCCCCACTGCACGGGTTTTCAGCCGGTTTTTCAGGCGGTTTGCGGTTTTTCAGACCACCTGAGAAACCGGCAGAAAATGAGCACAATGGTGCTCTATGGAAAACCCGAACATCAATCCCCACTGCACGGGTTTGTCGTCCGGCGGTTTTTCCGCCCGCAAAACATTTTTACAAGCACAATCTTCCGTCCGGTTTTCGGACTGAATCTATACTTGTGAATGTGAAGAGGGAGGGCTTTTCTCTTCTCATCGCGGAGAAAAGCTGTCACCCCCGCAGCCGTGGGGACGGCCGCAAAACAGGACGAGTACCGGTCGGGTAAACCGACCTGTATTTGTCCTTTGCCATGGGAACGCACCCTTAGTGGTATTAGTGGAACTAATTTACCATTTTTGAAGCTACAAGGGCCACCTGTAAATGCTGTCCAATGGCAAAAACAATTCACACAAATTCTTCTCTTCATGATCGTATTTCTTGGCGCATGATGAACCACTTTAAAAAGAAGTAAACTGTCACTTCTTTTAGGTGTTTACGCGCTAAGTGATAAAAAGTTATAGGAAGCAGAAAGCTGCCTCAGGACATTGTGCATTGAAAAGTAAGCACTTGCAAGCATGTAATTTCAACAGCGCTAACGTAGGTGTATTGCGGCTGATACCTTTGCGTGCCGCAATACACAGTGTGAACATACTCTTGACGAAAAAAATTACATTGCATTTCATCCATGCGAATAAACCAAGTTCCAGAGAAGTACACTTAAAAGGGTTGTCTCAAGACGTAAGCTACACAGGCAAACATTTTAAACTGAAACAGCCCCTAAAAAACCCAGAAATAAGTTGTTTTCCCCAAGGGCTTTTGTTGCCACCGACTTCTACTGTAGCAGTTGCTACAAGGGGAAATTAAATAAAAAAAAATTTTTTTTTATTGCTGATTTTTATTTCCACAAAACCCTCCAGGTTCCTATTAGGGAGCAATGAAAGGGGTTTTTTGGGGGGTGTTCTCACCACAATGATTATTTTTTAAAACATGTGGGGCCAAAAGTAATTTTAAAATACTATAAAACACTTGCTTTTTTTGTTTTTGGTTTCCCTTTTCAGGGCTAAAGCAGTCCTTTTCTCCTGCTTGTGTACACAAATTTCTCTTAGTTAACCAACTCGCTCTGTGCTTTAACAGGCTCTAGAGCTCTGGCCATGATGGAGCTTGTTTATGTTTCTGACAAACTTTATCCATTTTATCACTCTGTAGCCTTCTGTCCTGCTGATTAAATCCTTAAATTTAAAACCAAATAAAACCTTTAAAACGGGTTTTTACTGGGAAATAACAAGCTGAAATGCCAGTCACGGTGTGGGAACCACCAAAAACAGGAAAAGGGAAATTTCGGGAACGGCTGTGAAAGCTGACTCTTTTGCAAAAAAACATAGAAAGAAAACCCCTTAAAACTACAAAAAAAATTTGGTGAAAAATTAGAGAAGACTGCAGTCTTCTGCAATATCAGATTGCCTTCATGTCACATTCTAAGAATTTCAATTTTAGCAAAGGGTTAGGGGAGATATTGTGTCCTCGCACCCTATAAATATGACACCGGGAATAGGATAGAGCTCCTGCCAAAGAATAATCAAAATGTAACCAAATTGGCTATTGTAGCAGGAATATGAATCAGAGAAAAGAAAGCTGCACTGTAATTACTACACTCATTTCATATTGGCTTACATTCCCCAAATTAAAATTGGGTCCCCCTTGCAAAAAGAGCTTTATTTTTTTGGGTTTACATCTTACACAATGAGGGTGACAGGTATGAACATTGGCGCTAAAACCCCCCGTTCTAAAACGCCTTTTTAAAGGGAGTGTTTAAAGCGGCAGAAAAGCATTTAGCCGTTCTTCTGCAGGTCAAAACATTCAGGTTCGCTAGTGCCAATACGACAAATCAGGGTCAGGCAAACACATTTACCCCGGCCCGGCGTTTCTAACTGTTTCCCGCGCCTAGGGTTTAGCGTCAAAGAATCATAAATGTGTCTAATTTTAAGGGTTTTTGAAGCGACGCCCCCGAAAGGCCCAAATCTTTGGGCCGGGTTAAAAAATTTTCCAGGGGCTTATTGCGCCAAAGTTTGGAATGTGAATATTCATACATCTATAGAACAAGCTTTTTGACACCAGATAACTGGCGCAGCACCGTCCATACTTATTGCCCTAATTTTCTTTAAACAATCTAAAAATTTTGGGCCATTGCAAAGATAAAAGGTGCCCCGGTTTAAAAACCCTCCCCTGGGTAAAACAGTGATGTTTTTTTATTAAAATGCAGCTTTTTTCCCAGCTTGAAATCACTGAGAATGAAAGTGGAAGAACCCAAAAGAGCAAAGGGCCCAGGGAAAAATCCCCCCCAAAAGGGGAAAATTTTAACCCAAAAAAAGCCTTTTATTTGGGGAAGCCCCCATGTAATTTAATTTAAAACCCCTTTTTGGCACAATTTTTTTATCATCTATCAGTTTATGTGAGGGGAAAAACTTTTTTATACTTTTACTTCCTTGTGTTCGGAGTGTTTTTTGGTGACCAAAATTGTGCTTTTAAATTAGAATAAATTTCGGTACATTTCAATCTTTTTTTTTATTTTTTTTAAAAAAAAACAAAAAAATTGGGGAAAAAATTTTAAAAATTAAACTAAATTTTAAAAGGGTTTAAAATTTCTACGTGCATTGGAAATTTTTTGCGAAAAGTTTTTCCATAATTTTTTTTAGCACTGGGCATGAAAAAAGAGGGGGAAAAAAAAAAACAGTTTCATGGGTTTTTAAGGGGCCCAAAAAAGGGCAGGGCTTAAACCAGTTTTAAACCTATTGGGGTTATTTGGGGTAGCTCCAGAGGAAGGGAAAACCCCCCCGGGAAGGAAACCCCAATTTTTCCTAATTTTAAGAAAAAGAAAAAACCTTTTCCCGACTCCAAAAATTGGGAATCAAAAAAATCCCGGATCAAAAAACCCTTCTTTCCCGAACCTTTGTCAAATATAAAATTTTTATATTATTAAAGCTCTAGAAAAGCATCCAGGGCACTTTCCTTTTAATCCGGGAATTTACCACCGGAAAATTCCTCTGGCAGAGAGTTTTTCCCCAAATTCCATGCTCTTACGTAAAAAATTCCCCTTTTTATGTTTATTTTAAAAACCTTTTTTCCTTAAGAAGTTTGGAAAAGGTGTCAAAAAACAAGGGGCCCCGGGGCCCCCCAATCCGGCCTTGTGTTTTCCCCGGCCCGCGTTTCCCCCCTGACTCCGCGGGGCTGTTTTCCACAGCCGTGCGGAGTCAGCCCAGCTAGTTTGGGGAAAGCAGGAGGGAACTTTTTCCCTCCCACCTTCTCCCCTTGTATTAAAACGTGTCGGTGAGCACTGTACATATGGTGCCCCGCAGGGGCCGTGACGCGCCGCTTGTCACGGCCCCTGTGACGCGGGTCTCCCCCGTCGCCAGCCTCTGCCGCCGAGGAATCCCCCCGGGGGGCTGCGTGGGGCGGGAAAGCGCGGACTCACGCCGCTTACACCCTACACAGCCCCCGAACGGACCGGATCGCGCTGCAGGACACAGGTAAGTAGCTTTTTTTAATTTTTTAATTTAGGGGGGGATCTCCTGGCTATGGGGGGCTTTTAAAAGGGGCATCTGCCCGGCTACGGGGGGGCTATGGGGGCATCTCCTGGTTACGGGGGGGCCATGGGGGGATCTGCCTGGGGACTGGGGGGACCTATGGGGGGGATCTGCCTGGGTAAAATGGGGGGTATGGGGGGATCTGCCGGCTCTGGGGGGCCATGGGGGATCTGCTTGGCTACTGGGGGGGCAATTGGGGGGGGCATTGCCCGGCTACTGGGGCCATGGGGCTCTGCCTGGGTACTGGGGGGGCTATGGGGGCATCTGCATGGCTACTGGGGACTATGGGGGTATCTGCCTGGCTATGGGGACATGGGAGCCCTGCCTGCTACCCCGGGGGGGGGGCTATGGGGCATTTTTGCCGGCTTCTGGGGAAAACCAGGGGGGATCTGCCCCCGGCTATTGGGGGGCTTGGGGGCATCTGCCTGGGTATTGGGGGACTATGGGGGATCCCTGGCTATTTTGGGGACTATGGGGGCTCGCCCGGCTTTGGGGGGGCATGGGGGCATCTGCCCGGCAAATTGGGGGACTTGGGGGACTGCCTGTATGGGGGACAAAAGGGGGCTTTTGCCGGCTTTTTTGGGGGGCTATGGGGGGCATCTGCCTGGGTATTGGGGGACTTGGGGGCACGGCCTGGCTACTGGGGGATATGGGGGGGATCTGCCTGGCTACTGGGGACTTGGGCCTGCCCCGGCTTTTTGGGGGGGAATTGGGGGTCTGCCTGGCATTTGGGGGGCTATGGGGGGTCGCCTGGTTTTGGGGGGACTAGGGGACTCTGCCTGGCTACTGGGGGATTTGGGGGGATTGCCCCCCCATGGGGGACTATGGGGGCATCTGGCTGGCTACTGTGGACTATGGGGATCTGCCCCGGATTTGGGGTATGGGGCCTTTTCCCGGTACTGGCAGACTATTGGGGCATCTACATGGCTATGGGGGACTATATGTTCATTGCTGGTATGGGGGGATTGTGTGGCTTTCCTTCTAGGGGGGCTTTTTTGGGGTCTACGGGGGGCTTGGGGGCTTTGTGGCTAGGAGGAAATATGGGGATCTACAGGGGGCTTAGGGGGCTTATCGTTACAGAGGACATGTGGGGCTTCCCTGGCTACGGGGATGTGTGGTGACCCCCTTGGTACGGGGGGGTTATGTGGGGATCTCCTTTAAGGGGGCTTGGGGCTTCCCCTGTATACGGGGGGTTTTTTTGGGGGCATCCCCCTTTCTATATGGGGATATTCCCTGGGAAAGGGGGATTTTACTATGGTACAGGGGGCAAAAAACCCACTCCTACATGGCAGAAAATAACTGCATCTACAGGGCTTTTTAGCCCTTATTACCTCAAGTAGTTTAAAATTGTGGCCCTTTAAGGTACATCGTGGGGATGTGGCCCCCGGGGGAAAAAGGTTTGACACCCGATGTAGAGGATCCCCCTTTTTTCTGAGAAGTGTGGGATAAATTAAACTTGCGAGAATTTTGATTTGGCTTTGATATATTTATAATTTTATTAGTCCCCTGAAAAAGTCTATTTCTAAAAATAAATCCCCAACTTTCAATCTTTTGGGGTTTTTAGTCCACCCCGTCCCTTTTTTATTTTTCTTGTGCCTTTTTAACCTGTTCAAATCTAAATGCTTTTTTTCCCGTGCACTGGTCCAAAAAGTACAAAGTTCTCCATTGTTTTTTTGGGGTTCTTTCAAGCATTCCCCTGCAGTATTAATGACAGGATAGCTTTACCATGCAGTCAGTACAATTACAATTATTTAAAGTTTTATAGTTTTTTTTATGTTTTATTACTTTTACACAATAGAAAAGTGTTTGTAAAATATTGGTATTTTATTGTCTTGTTCAAGCCTAAATTTTTTTATTTTTTTGTATAAGAGTGATTTTTTTTGGGGAAAGAGATGACATTTTTATTGTACCCTTTTTGGGGGTTATTGATGTTTTATCTTTTTATAAGGTTTTTGTGAGGGTTTTAAAAAATACAGAAACCCGGGTGTTTTTTATTTTTTTTCAGCAACTTGTATATAAAGAAGCTAAATTTTTCTCAGAGGGATTTGATTAAGTGATACTCAATATTGATCTCCCTAGTTGGAAAACCCTAATTTATAATTTTTTTATTTTTTTGTATGGGGCGTGTATGGGCTTGTTTTTTGCTGGATGAGTTGACATTTTTATTGGAATTATTTTGGGGGGACAAGGCTTTTCTATTGCTTTCAAATCTGTGTGTTAGAAGGCTGGGTAAAGAAAATACTGCAATCCTAGTAGTGTTTTTTTGTTTTTATTTTTAACAGTGTTCACCATACATTATACGTGACAAGTTAGTTTTAATTTGTGGGTCGATAGGATTAAGGCGCTACCGAAGTTATATATTTTTTTTATGTTGCAGTGATTTAAAAAAAGTGTTTTTATTTTGTAAAACAATATTAATGTACTGCTATCTTCTGATAGCCATAACTTTTTTATTTTTCCATATACAGGGCCGTGTGAGGGCTTTTTTTTGCGGGATGAACTGTTGATTTTATTGGTACCACTTTGGCATTTATATGAATTTTTGATCGCTTTTTATCCTATTTTATGTGTTGCAACATGAAAGAAAATTGCAATTCTGTGACTATTTTTTTTGGTGTTCATCGTGCAGGTTAAATAACATGATAGATTTATAGGGTAGACCATTATGCATGCGACAATATCAAATATGCGTACTGTAATTATTTTGATATTTTTTTTGTGGACTGACTTCTGTAATGGGGAAAAGGCATTGTACGTGTTTTTATTTTATTTTTTGTGTTTGTGTGTTACAATATATATTCGAGTATAAGCCGACTTTTTCAGAACATTTTTTATGCTGAAAAAAGCCCCCTACGGAGGATCCTCCGGTGGGCCCCGGGTCCAACACCTCAGCCGTGGGCCTGGAGCATCGATGGCCTCTTCAACTGTATGTGTGCCTCTGAATGCACATAAAATTGAAGGCTTTTGCGGAGCAGAGAGCGAGAGCTCGGTTCTCCCTACTCCGCAGATACATGGAGATGTCAGTCTGCTTAGCCACAAACTTAGATGTATTTTATTGATTCCTGTATTATGGACACCACATGGCAACAACTGAAATGCCAACTGCCATAACATGGACTGAAAGAGGCTCCAAGTATTGCTCTACCAGGTCCTCATCATGTCTTCACCATGAACATGAGTCTACAAGCTATTCTACAACTGCCTATATCTTATTGATGGATTTACATTGGTAAAGGTAAGGCAATGGCTACATGGTCAACAAAAGTGGATTGTATATTTTATTTCACTGTTAATACCTTATAGCCATCTACAAGATGCTGGTCGATCTTTTATGCTTATCATGTCTAGAATTTTTAAGCACACAATAGTTTTTACTAGGCTCGGACTGGTACATAGGGAGGTAGATTAAAACCCCCGGGTATAGTGGGCCCTCAGGGCTGTTTTTCAGGGAGAAAGACAGAGTAAGAGAAGCAGAAATCAAGTTCTAGGGTGGGCCCCAAGAATCAACTCTACCAGAAGGCCCCAAGAATCAACTCGACTGGTGGGCCCAAAGAATCAACTCGACTGGTGGACCCCAGAAACCCTGGTCTGAAAGTTGGTGTCTACTGCTAAAGGTCTCTACGTATACCATCCAACTGCTTGTTGATGGTTTCCAGGCAAATATTTTTCCACATTAGAAATGAGGTGAGCACAGCTAGGTCATGAAAAGTGATGATGTCATATAAAGATGCTGCACATTACATTTTCTGACTATATTACATAGCCAATTTTAATTTTAAGTGGAGTTTTACATTAAATGCCCTAGAACTTAGTCTATGGATTTATATGTGAGCTCTTATGTAATCATATACAAATATAGATATGTTTCTGCTACATTATGACCACTGTGTGTTCATATCTTTTTCTGTTACTTTATTTCATTCCACAGAGATCCTAAAATGCAATTACTCAGCATGTGCCAAAATTAAATGAAAAAATGTTTCAGCTAGACGTATCTAACTTATTATACACAGGCCCCACAATTGCCACACAAATTGCAGAATTAGCAGCAGAGAATAGCAGGTAAACACAACATAACCAAATAAAGCAAATCAAGCTTGTAAAGCATCAAGCAAGCTTAGCTTCAGCAGGTGAGCAAGGTGTTACAGACAACTCTATGATGGTCAAACCTTTTGATTGCTGAAGATCTTGGCTCATGTTGTGAGTCATCAGATTTTCTCCCTGGAGTTAGTTTCTCTGCACTGTCCAACAAGGCACTAAGTGCCACTCTGCGAAATACATTGCCATGAGCTTCTTTGATAAACTGTACTAGCTGTCGAATATCACAGTACAATCCCTACAGAGAAAAAACACATGACATGATAGTATCAGTTAGTGAAATTATAAGAAGGTGTATTAGAAAGTTGCAAAACTTCTCATTACACAATAATTATGCCTTATTTACATAAAACTCCTTCATGATCAAGTAATACTACGTAAATCCAGCACACTAGTATGGAAACCATTTCAGATGACCATATCTTTGATTACTGTTCCATTCTCTCTTTCTTTAGACTTATCTTTGACATTGAAAGGGTTAAAAACCCATAAGGGGAGGAGATTGGCAGCCAGCTCTCTATAACAAGAAAGCTTTCTGGATGTTACATCTCAATGCACGCTTCCCCCATGGTTTAAACCAGGCATCCTCAAACTGCGGCCCTCTAGCTGTTGGGAAACTACAACTCCCATCATTCTCACTGTTATAGATTATATAAATGCTTGATGGGAGTTGTAGTTTCCCAACAGCTGGAGGGCCGCAGTTTGAGGATGCCTGGTTTGAACTTTAGAATAGTTTTATCATATATTTATTAGTTTATCTGTGGTTACTGGCCCTTATATAACATTTGTTATTTGGATAGATTATGTCAAATTCCCCAGTGAATATGTGTCCTGTATTTATATGATACTTTGTATTTGGTTAAGCATGTCACTCACATGTAATTAATGCTTGATTTTCACTGGTCCACCTATTGGTTTTAAATCTGTCCAGACCAAACTCAAGACCAAAAGATCAAGTTATGACTAAGACCCTTACAGGTGGAAACACGTCAGCAGAGTAAGGTGGACTTTTATCAGCCAATGCCTAGAGGTGTAATTTGAAGCTACTGGGCCCCAGTGCAAAAAAGTGGAAGCCCCCCAGCTACCATGTGCTATTTATAATATTGGGGCGACATGTATGAATTCGAATGCGTACTTTTTTTTTACTTGGCGCCGACACTCCAGTTCTCCAGAGTGTAGAATATGACAGTATGAAGATTTTTGGCGCATTACAGAGCTAACTGCGCCAAACTTTGTATGGGCATAGAGTGTAATGCGCCAAACTTGGCGCACTAAGCTATATGTAATGCACCAAAAATCTGTCGTATTCTACACTCTTCTATATCTATTTAGAACTGTGGTGTTGGCGCCAAGTAAAAAAAAAGTACGCATTCGAATTCATACATGTCGCCCTCGTTAATGTTTCAATGACTCGGATTATGAGATTATCTGAAGAGTGTAGAAACCAAAAATCTTTAAACTGTCATATTCTACACTCTGGAGAACTGGAGTGTCGGCGCCAAGTAAAAAAAAGTACGCATTCGAATTCATACATGTCGCCCTTGGTGTCTTTCTACGTGGCAGGTGGGCTTTTGGGCCCCTTCAAGCTGCAGGGCCCAGTAGCGACTGCTACCTCTGCACCCCCCATAGCTACACCCCTGTTTCTGCCCCATATTTATGGCTGTAGTTTTCAAAATTTTCAAATAAAAAGTATTTTTAACCATACCTTTGTTCTGAAAAGGTTTTGGATGGCTGTCACTATTTTCATTACTGTGCACTTTGATCTTACTTGCAGATTCTTTTTACCGTTCTTGCGGGACGTATTTCGGCAAAATTATATCATGTGAATATGCCTTTAAGACCTTTGTATTTGTTCAGCATAAACCTCCTTGCCCTTAGCTCAAGCATAATAGTAAAAAATTTACTTTTTTTTTACTTAATCAATGTATTTTGGAAACATTTTAACTGTATTTTCCTGATACTTTCACATTTTTTAAAGTACGGCGTTTATTAGAGATAAAATTAGAGATCTTCTGAACTGCAGAGTTATCTGAGCTATGTGGAAAATCAGTGGGAGAGGAAGGGTGGGACAGGTC
Source organism: Phyllomedusa bahiana (assembly GCA_025379985.1). NCBI lineage: Eukaryota > Metazoa > Chordata > Amphibia > Anura > Hylidae > Phyllomedusa > Phyllomedusa bahiana. The sequence continues at coordinate 97,630 of JAODAL010008785.1, read as the reverse complement.
ATGACCCCCACCAATGAAATCTTAAAAGTAACTTATATCCATATAACAAGGCATACTGTACAAAGCGGCCAAATATGCTCAGAATACATGACCTGTGAAGTGGCTGAAGTCTTACCAGATTCTCTGGGCTATGCAGCTCATGTGTTGTTGAAGCGCAGCGAGTGATGAGAGACTTAAACATGGAACTCACAATAATGCCTTCTACACTTTGAGCTGTTGACTTGTTATCCATTGTTGCAAAATTATTTCCAAACCCAGCTCTATCTGTAAGCACACAGACACAAGCACTGTAACTGGCAATCAAATTATTTTATTGAAGATAATGCCATGATAAAGCACTGAATTCACTGGAATCCATCTTATATATCAACACAATCCAAATTACACAAGTCTACATTTTCAGTTATGTGGTAAAATATAGAATTGATTTTAGAATTTTAAACTTGATTTACTCTTACTGTCGGTTACTGGCTCCATGCAGAATCCCAGAAGTGCGTGGAGAAAGTCGACTACATTATTGAGAGAATCCTTATTTACATAATCTTTCATTGTTTGCCGGAATTGCACTTTATCTAGTTTATATAGCTTAGTAAGACAGTTTTGGGCCTGCAAAAAAAACAAAAAAGACATAAAAAACAAGTGATGCCTTTAGCTATTTCACACCTAGATGGCAGTAAAGAATGTAACTGTTTTATCTGAGTGCAAGCAAACTGCTGTCTATATTTGATAATGACATATGAAGAAAAATAACATTTTTAGCTTTGCGTCAGGTCCCTAAATTAAGCATTTTCTGAACTCATAACTATCCTGCCAGGACTCACGAGTCACATCAAGCTCTTATAGAGAGACTTCCATTTACCCCAGTGTTGTTGTTTTTTAAACCCCATACCTAGGGTTAGTCTCCTCAAATGGTAACACCCTACATGAGGTTCCTCATAAGTCACATTCCCACAATCTCCCCTGTCTTGCAGTTTAGTTACTTCATGTACTGCACAGCACAGCAGGATGCTGGCCTATGGGAAATAGACCAATCAGCTCTTATTTGTTGCAGAAAAGAAACTTTGATTGGACACTTGCCTGGCTGGAAAGGTGACTAAAAGACCTGTCTGTGTGCTGCCAAATTTTACCATGACTCTGTGACATTCTGAGAGCCGATGCCAGGCTCTCCTCACTGTGATAGTTAGCGAGGAGCAATTAAGTTTTATTCTTTTCACTGAATGGCACAATGTTTTCTTGCATGACTGCATCACATAGACTCTGATGATGCCTCTCTCTCCGTATACTCATATAAAGTAATCTTCCAGGTGTTTATTATAGCAATGTGTACGTAATGCAAAAAGAGTCAACTGAGTTTTTCTCAAGCCTTTGATAACATTGCACTCTTTTTGTATTACTTACATGTTGCTATAATACCGTGTTTTTCCAAAAAAAGACAAGATCTTATACTATTTTAATTTCCAAAAAAGGGCTAGGGCTTATTTTTGGGGGAGGGCTTATTTTTTTAACACTATGGGGGGCAGACACTGCATACTGGGACATATAGGGCCACAAATATGAAAACAGTCTATGTCTAAAATTCACTTTGGCAACCAATCAGAGCTCCTCTTTTATTTTTCCAGGGCTCTATAGGAAATGAAAGGGATGCTCTGATTGGTTGCTATGAGCTCTGATTGGTTTTTATGAGGTCTGATTGGTTGCTATGGGCAGCAAAGTGAGTTTTAGACCTAGACAGTTTTCACACATGTGGCCCTTAGTTCCTTGGCAGCTGCTGTGGAACTACAAGTACCGGCGTGTATATACACACACATACACCCCATGGTTTTTGACTATAGGGTATGTACTGTGTGTCTATGTATATCTATATATCTATCTATCTACACACACAAAGTACATAACCTGTAGTCAAAAACCATGGGATGCATGTCTATTCTTTCAGTGCCTTATCTTGAAAGTGTGGCATGCTGGGGAACTGCAAGTTCCAGCAAGTCACAGTACCCACACTTTAAGATAAGGGATTGTTTGTATGATTGTATAAATGTGAGCGTATATTATGTGTGTGTATACATTGAACTTTCACTTACACATTGCACTCTCTGGCCTGGGTCGAAGGACCTGCGAGTCATGTGACTGTGACATCATCTCAAGTCCTTCGATCTGAAAACACTGGAAGTTTCTACAAAACCTCCATCTAATAGACTGTTTATCGGGGGAGGGGCTTGGGAACAGCACTGCCCAGGAGGCGGGCACCAGATGACATCACTCAGGAGGCGTTGACTAACTAGGGCTTATTTTTGGAGTAAGGCTTATTTTTGGAAAAACACGCTAAACATACTGGGTGTTCGAAGATGCTGATGCCTGGAAAATTTGCTGTATATTTTTCATGAGTTTGGACTGCTTTAATGAAAGAGGTATATTACATTCCTTGTTCTAGTCCACACTGACAAAGGAGATGTTGGTGGTGCTCGTTATTCACAGTAGTCTACATCTGTTTACTGATATATATTATATAATATTATATATATATATATATATATATATATATCTATATATATATAGTATTATATACATACATACACATGAACAGTCTGCCGTAGGCCTTGCTCGCCCACATACCAGCGGCCTTTCTCATTCACAGCTCCTTTCTCTCACTTTTTTTTGAGATAGCGACAGCCTGGTGATACTCAGCACCTGGTCCCCAACACTTGCTCAGCAACTTAGTGATGTTAGTTTCTTCTGGTTACAGCTGCTTGAGCCTACATGCCAGTGGTAACAACAACATGCCCTCCATACACTCGTTTACAGACTCTGGCTATATTCCTCCCAATAGAGTTTGAATACGAAATGGCAACAACTTTCCCTCAAAACTGCAGGGTTATACACACCACCCCTGTGGACAGCATGGCAAAAAAGGCAGGAAATCCCCCATTAACATTATATAACTAAAAGCCACAATTTTACACACTATATGAAATAGGACACACATTAAAGACTATCACAACAACATCCCTCATCCCAGGTTTCCTGCAAGCAACACAGTGCTGCTTTTGCCATCAAGGGGGGCTGCAGGTCTGTTACCCCATATAACTTGTTTCCCAGCAGGTGGCCTTAAAACAATAAAGATAAACTAGCTCTCTTCCCACAGAAACATGGCAGAACACAGTGGGCACAAACCACAAATAGCAGCCCCAGTCTTAGTCCGATTTACAAAACTTAAAAATTTTTTTTTTAAATTTAATTTTAAAAACCCAAAACCTACCCCTCCCCGGTCCCTAAAAATAAAAAATTTTAACCTTACTTATTCCCCAAAACCACCTCTGTTCCAGCATTTGTCTTTTAAGTTTGGGGTTTTAGTTATTTTTAAAAACCATTTGGGAGGTTGTAGGGAGGTTTTTAAAAGTCTTGGAAGTCCCCTTAAAGGAGATGACCAAGGGAAAGGAAATTTGTTTTGAAAAAACAGCCCGTTTTAATGACTTGTAGGGACTTTTGTTTTTTTAACGAAAGAAAAAGCATTTTTTAAAAAAACCCTAGTCACAATCAGATAAAAGAGTTAGTTTTTTTCTTTAAACTTTTTGGTCGGGGTTTCCTCTTTTTTAATTTTTAAATTTAATAAATAGAAATTACAGCTCCATTTTCTAACAAACATGATTCCTCAGACGATCTCCGGACAACCCTCGATGACCCTCACCACAGCCATAAGCACAACCTAAGGATTTAAACCAGTTTGAGGGCTGGGGGGAGTGCCAATTTTGGGTGGGTACTGGGAAATTTAACCCTTTTTAAAAAAATTTAAAAAAAAACTTTTGACCATTACATAAAAACACAAAAAATTTGTTGGGGGGTTTTAAAAAGCATTTTAAATTTAAAAATTTACTGAAATTTGTCAATGACAAAATTTGTTATGTACTGTGTTTCCTTTTTTTTCATGGTTTTTGAAGGGAGAATCATGTAGGACCCAAAGTTTTTAAAAAAACAGGGGTTTTTTCTTTCCGCGTTTTACCATAACTTGTAGTTAAAACTGTGATAAAAACTGTAATGTGCGATAATCCTTGTAGAAGAAATGTGTGCAATAGCTGCTAAAGGGTTTTCCAAGACTAGATGGGTTTTTGGATGACCATAGTTTGAGTTCCTGAAGCCAGAGAGAGTTTTGTCTGTGGTATGTATTCATTCCGGGGTTGGTATTTACTCTGATGTCTGGTGTGAGGTATATTTTTATTTTTGTGGTCTAGTGTGTTCACATCGTGTGAACATAGCCTTAGTTTCTCTATGAAGCTTGATGGATAAGGTAACCTGGTGTGGATTATAGTGCTTATTCTGTGAGACTGTTCTGTCTTGAGAGTTTGTCTAGTAATCCGTTAAAGGTTTGCATTAAGCTCTAAGTTCTTCTTGCTGATCTCTTTATTCAAGAATATCCCTCACACTTCTTTTACCCAAATACATTTTCTATCCGCGCCCACACAGACACTAGCTGGATGACTGGTTCTTTTCTTTTTTTTTTTAGAAATACATTGGACTATTGTACGAAATAAGCATTTTTACCTGTTTCACATATACTACCATTCAAAAGTTTGGGGTCACCCAGACAATTTTGTGTTTTCCCTGAAAACTCATACTTTTATTTATCAAATGAGTTGCAAAATGAATAGAAATCTAGTCCAGACATGGACAAGGTTAGAAATAATGATTTTTATTTGAAATAATAATTTTCTACTTCAAACTTTGCTTTCATCAGAGAATGCTCCCTTTGCAGCAATTCAGCATTGAAAGACCTTTGGCATTCTAGCTGTTAATTTGCTGAGGTAATCGGAGGGGGAAATTTCACCCCATGCTTCCAGAAGCCCCTCCCACAAGTTGGATTGGCTTGGTGGGCCCTTTTTGCGTACCAACGGTCAAGCTGCTGCCACAACAGCTCAATGGGGTTGAGATCTGGTGACTGCGCTGGCCACTCCATTACAGATATAATGCCAACTGCCTGCTTCTTCCCTAAATAGTTCTTGCATCATTTAAAGGTGGCTTTGGGTCATTGTCCTGTTGCAGGATGAAATTGGCTCTAATCAAGGGCTGTCCACAGGGCATGGAGTTGCAAAATGGAGTGATAGCCTACCTTATTCAAAATCCCTTTTACCTTGTACAAATCTCCCACTTTACCAGCCCCAAAGCAACCCCAGACCATCACATTACCTCCACCATGCTTGACAGATGGCATCAGGCACTCTTCCAGCATCTTCTCAGTTGTTCTGCATCTCACAAATGTTCTGTGTGATCCAAACACCTCAAACTTCAATTCGTCTGTCCATAACACTTTTTTCCAATCTTCCTCTGTCCAATGTCTGTGTTCTTTAGCCCATATTAATTTTTTTCCTTTTATTAGCCAGTCTCAGATATGGCTTTTTCTTTGCCACTCTGCCCTGAAGGCCAGCATCCCAGAGTCGCCACTTCACTGTAGACGTTGACACTGTCGTTTTGCGGGTACTATTTAATGAAACTGCCAGTTGAGGACCTGTGAGGCGTCGATTTCTCAAACTAGAGACTCTAATGTACTTGTCTTGTTGCTCAGTTGTGCAGCAGGGCCTCCCACTTCTTTTTTACCAGGTTAGAGCCTGTTTGTGCCTCTCCTCTGAAGGGAGTAGTACACCCCGTTGTAGGAAAATCTTCAGTTTCTTGGGCAATTTCTTGCATGGAATAGCCTTCATCTCTCAGACAAGAATAGACTGTCAAGTTTCCACATGAAAGTTCTCTTTTTCTAGCCATTTTGCGAGTTTAATCGAACCAACAAATATAATGCTCCAGATTCTCAACTAGCTCAAGGAAAGGGTCATTTTATAGCTACTCCTAATCAGCAAAACTGTTTTCAGCTGTGCTAACATACTTGCACAAGGGTTTTCAAGGGTTTCAAAATATCCAATAGCTTTCTTACACAGTTACAAACACAATGTCCCATTATAAAAACTGGAGTGATGGTTGTTGGAAATAGGCCTCTATACACCTATGTAGATATTGCATTAGCAACCAGACGTTTGCAGCTAGAATAGTCATTTACGAATTTAGCTTCATTGAAAAAAACTGCTTTTCTTTCAAAAACAAGGACATTTCTAAGTGACCCCAAACTTTTGTATGGTAGTGTAGATTGCAAGCTTTTGCAAGCTGGTTACTCATTCCTCCAAGTTGAACTGCTAATTACTTTGTTATTCTGTAATATCTAATTCTGTTTGTACTTCTAAACTATGAATTGCAAAGTGCTGAAAAATATGCTGGTGCTACATAAATAAAGATCATTATGATTAATATTTAATACCGTGACCTTGTTAATAACAATTAAATGGCCATAAATACCTTTTCAGAATTCTTTTCATTTTTGGATTGATTGTCACCACTCCCATCATCTCCTCCACCACCTCCACCTCCTGTTCCACCACTTGAGGCACCTCCAAAGCCACAGCTTGATCCTCGGGAAGCCCCTTTCATCTGGAAGTTTCCTTCACTTTGCCTCTTTTCCCCACTAACTGAAGCTGGTCCTGATATAATTATTGGTTCATTCTCCTTGTTCTCACTCTTTTTTCTCTTCTTTTCAACACACGGCACAACTCCTAACTGGAGCAGACAGTCTACAATATTCAGAGCCACATCACAAATCCGGGAGCTGATATCATGGTTCAGAACAAGGTATACAGCTTTAAGAACAACCTAGTAGGAAGATCAAACATTCTATCAGCTAACATTATCATTGATAAATGTAGAGGATAAATTAAAGCAGAGCTTGAGAGGATTTAATGGCAGGGAAACAAAGTAATAAATTAATTGGTGGACAATGGAACACAAAGGATTATCAAAAGCAGGATTATTCAATTAAGAAATCAGATGACTGAGGGGTGTCCTAACTGTGAATAAATATCTGAAATGTAAATACAAAATCTCTCTCTCCATTAAGTCCAGAGGAAAGAAGGTTTTAGAGCAAAATAGAAGAGGATTTTTTGCTGTAAGAGCCTATGGAAGTTGTCATGAATTCACTGAGTTTGCTTTTTTCATGTTTTTCAGTATCTGTTGGCCTGGGACATACATGAAATGTATTTCTAGGCGCCGGGTAAGGTGCAATAAGTGTCTTGTTGGCCATTTTCTCTGCTGTAGTCTGCATAGTCTACGCACCTGGGAGCCTAAATGAGTTTAGAAGGAATCTGGATGCCTTTCCTAAAGGGAACCTGTCATGTTAAACGTGCTATCTGATCTGCCAGTTGCTGGCTACAGAGTGAGAGGAGCTGAACAGATTAATACATTGTTTTGTGGGTAAAGATTCCGTAGAACATGTAAATGATTCATTGAAATTTTTGCTTATTTTAGGTTAAGGAGTCCAGTGGCCGGCCTTATCTTTGACCAACAGCCTTCCTTGTATGAATGTGCATACAAACATACCTGTCAATCACTGTTAAGACCGCTCACTGGACTCCTTAACCTAAAATAATCAGAAATTTAAATGAATCAATTACTCATGCTACTGAATCTTTCTCCATGAAATTACATATCAGTCTGCTCACCTCCTCTTGCTCTATAACCTGCAGCTGGTAAATCAGCATGTTCAGTGTGACAGGTTCCCTTTAAATATAAGATTTCTGGATATTTGTTGTTGATCCAGGGATATATTCAGATTCCTGTATTTAAAATAAGGAATTTTTCTCCCTAAGTTGAAGAAAACGGTCTCGCTTTTCATGGGTGTTGCCTTCCTCTACATCAACATTGCAGGATAACAGGTTGAAATAAATGTACTTATGTCTTTACTTCAGCCTTACAAACTATGTAACTACATAGTGATATTACAAAATGTGTGCATTATTGTGCTGACAATGGAAATGACACAACATTCTATAGCTCTTTTAGTGTATTTCCCTTTAAAGGGATTGTCTCACCACATTAATTCATCTTACCTCAGTGTTTACTGGCTTCCACTAGGCTGCAGTAGAAGCCAGGTCCCGAAGCTATAGCAAAAACCCGTGCTGGTACCTATCATGAGAGATCAAAAAGGTCTGTAGCTATAGCGACATGAGGAGCTGAGGGACCCATAAAAGAGGGGATATCTCAGAATAGGTAGGACACTGTTAATTTTACACATATTGCAAAGTGACTTGTTTTTGCAAATCTTAACTTAAAAAGCAATCCTTAGTGAGTCAACCCTTTTAAAACTTGCTTCTATATGGAAAAGATATTGACATACACTTGTTAATGTCATGGTAAGATGAGCAGTGAGCTTCTATGTGTGTGTATAAAGAGATTTACTCCCTTACCGCTAGATCCAGCATTCCGTTTTTGTGGACAAAGTTGTTAGTGCCATCTATATGGTCTGTGTCTTCGCTGCGTAGTTAATCAGGATCTTTTTAGGCTACGTGGTAGATTGAACGGAAAAGGGGGGTTCAGTGGCCCCATTTCGGGAATGGGCACTTGATTGCAGAGCTTTCTCATGTGATCAGCAAAAAAGTCAGCATAGCCAACGTTGAAGGATGCAAGGGTAGTGTTGAATGTGGCCACAGTTATGGTAGAAATTTGAGACCTCACTGGAAAGAATTAGGATTTCTTTGTGGTTATCTATTTCAATTAACATTACAGGTTACTTAACATCCACAAATATTCATACAAATAGCATACCATCTTTAGATGTGTTCTCCCCATGACTGTTGGAGTGGTCAGGAAGATCACTTAGCAAAGTATGATGGGAGTGAGAATGCCTGGCACTCAAGCTCTCCATCTCAGTAGCTGTATCAGAGCTTCCACGCCTTGTAAATTTACCTATGGCAACATAGAACGTTACATTTTTCCCAACTCTAAAAAAAAAAACCATGTAGGGGACCTTGGGAGATTCAATTTGCCATCCAAAGCATCACAGAAAATTATAGTGTTTGTGCCAGGTATCATTCCCACAGAATAGTGTCCAATGACTGTTAATTACTATTACCACCCATGTTAACTATCTCATAGCCAAATGTACTGTACTCTGTAATAATACTTAGGAAAGAAGAAGAAAAAAAAAAAAATTGGGGGAACCCAGTACACCACTTAAAATTACAAAAGGGGGTTTTTCCAAAATTTTGTAATGTTGACGTGGGATCCCCCAAAATGGGTATTTAATCATTTTTCAAAATTATTGATTAAAAAAATTGAGCCTGGAGAGTACGGGCTGCCTTACCTGCCCCATTTACTTTAAAAGCTTCTATTAAACGACTGACAAGAGTCTGCCCGGGGACTTGCCCAGAGCACACTTCTTATCTATGAAGGGACCTAAAAGCTTTAAAGGCACTGGAGAAATATTTTTGTCTTTTGTATACAAACCATAGTTGTAATGTGATTACCCTATAGATCCCTTTTATCGTGCGGAGAACATAAAAAAGTTTTTCCAAGCTGCTGTGGAAAAAAAAAGGTGTTTTTCTTTTGAACAAACCCACTATTTTTAGTTTGTTATTTATTATTTGTGAGGAAAATTTTAAAATCTATGCAGCCTTTTGTGCTCGGGCTGTTTCTCCTCTTCTCAGTCAGCGGGGTTTTTTAAAATTTACATTTGCTTCTTAGCAGATAAGGCAAGTCCTGGCAAAACCCCTTTAAACCTTTCTGGAAAACCAATATAATTTCATTCCATTTTCCCCAGAACACTAACGCTTTCATTAAAAACAAATAAAACATTATTTCCCGGGTTTTTTTGTTACAACCAAAACCCCCCAAATTTCATCCTTTGAAAGGGGATAGCCACAATTACAATTTTTCACTTACCGGACAAAAAAAAAATACACCCAGACAGAAATGTTGGATTGCTGAAAAAAACTGGGCATGCAGTTAGGGGCCCAAGGAAGATAGAAAAAGACTACATTTGTGGTCTGATTGAAAAAACTGCGGGGGCGACATTATGAACGGTGCTACGCCAAAGGCAGCTCTTTTCAGCTTGACATTTTACGCACCCCTTTTTCACAATAGTTTTAATCGCCTTATCCCAATACAGGGCATTTACAAGCGGGCCGCGGGGCATTTTGTTTTGCGCTTGGTTTCGGGGGCGGGCGGGGAACGGGGCGCACTAGAATGGGGAAGCACACATTTATAGTTTCAAAAGGGCATTCCGGGCGCATTAAAACCTGGAACAGGTAAACTACTTTCAAAGGGGTTTACCTGACCACAAGTTTTTGTCTTAGTGCTTGAATGCGCCCGATTTATGACCCGATGTAGAGTGGGTTCATAAATCAGGCGCATTCTATACTATTGTTATGTGCATGAAAATTGGCATCTAAATGGCAAAAATCATACATGTCGCCCTGGGTCTTGGCACTTAAAGGTGTAAAAGTGCTTAACCTGCTGCCTTGTAAAAGGCTCTCAGAGGCTTCTTCTCTCTTGGTGAGTGACCAATGAATAATAGACATGCATCTATACTGCACTCAAAGACATTTTACCCAGTTGACAAACTTAGAGAGAAGGAGCATCATTTCACTGAGAGAAGTAGGATGGTTGTTTCGATGTATGACCCAACACCTAGGCCGTTCTAACCAAGCTGTTAGGAGGCATTGTAAGGGCTTACACACATGGGGACTAGGTTCTGGATGGCTAAGACAGACCACTAGTTGAGAGAATTGTTTGATCTGCAAACAATCACAGGCAGCTCCTACAGTTTCCTTGACCTGCACTGAGACACATGTGGCACCTTAATTACACATTCTGCTGGTGTAATGATCTGGAGTGCCATTGCTTATGACAGTTGCTCACTGGCAGTAGTGATACGAGGGACAGCGCAGGGATACGTGCAGGACATCCTGCGGCCACATGTGTTGTCTCTCATGACAGGGCTTCCAACTGGTATTTTGTAGCAGGATAGGGCTCGCCCCACATAGCAGGGGTTTTCCAGGAATGTTTCTGCCCGACTGTCTAGGCCCGCCTGGTCGCCAGATATATTGTCAATCGAGCATTTATGGGACCAACCTGTGAGTGTGCAGGATCCATACACCCAGATGCAACATCTGTGAGCAAATATGCTGCAGGATGCCATATGGAACCTTATGGAACTTGTATGCCTCCTGTATATCTCATGTTGAATCCAGGCTACAGCCGGTTCAACAGGTACTAGATCCTCCTTTCAGTTGTACAGATTTCTCCAATAAACTTACATACATCTCCACATATAGGGTGACATGTATGAACGGGGCTGAGATATCTGGCATCTTTTGAGCCCGATATCAGGTGCAGCCCCGCTCATACATTTTTAATCCGTTATGCATTACATAGCGCCTGCGGCGCTGTTGTAGTGCGCCTGATCTCGGGGGGTGTGTGGGAAGCGGGGCGCACTAGAACTGTAGTAAAGCTACATTTTTGTAGCTTCGCTATGGTATTTCTGGGGGCATTACAACTGGAACAGGTAAACCCCTTTCAGTGGTATACCTGAGCCAGAAATGAAGGCCGAGCGCTAGAATGCGCCTGATTTATGAACCCGCCTTGTAGGGGGTTCATAAACCAGGCGCATTCTAGACTTATGTTAGGCGCATGAAATTTGGCGTGTTAATGACAAATTTCATACATGTCGCATATAATGTTTCATTTTATTCCAACAACTCCTTCTTGGTGTGTTATTTTTTTTGTCAGTCATTGTATATATATCCACATACATAACAGCAATACTGCAGGATTTCATCAATGAATATAAAATAATACAATATCATCTCATACCAATCTTTTGGTTGTATGTAGCTTCTAGTTAGTAGGTGTTAGTTAGTGACTCTCCATGTTCCATTCATTGTGTGGGTATAAGCATCATCGTGCATATTGCTGTACTGTATCTTTACAGCTCTATCCTGACACATCCAGGACTATTGCTCCTATTAACACTAGTATATGGATAAAACAAATCCATATTGTAGTTGAACTGCTAATCCTTGTATCAGTAGGTATTTGGGATTCTATTGTGGATCAGGACCTGGAAATGGTAAGGTGTTTTTAATGCAAGTCTTTGTGTTGTAGGTTAAGGTTTTCCAATAAAGATGATGTATTTTAAGAGTTAAAATTGTGCATTTTTCTTTCTCTTCTTTGCTGAGAATTGTCATATAGTTTAATATATGAGTATTATATGTGTATTTTCACTCTTAAGACAGTATCAGTATACAGTATCTCACAAAAGTTAGTACACCCTTCACATTTTTGTAAATATTGTATTAGATTTTTTCATGGGACAACACTGCAGATATGACACTTTGACACAATGCAAAGTAATCAGTGTACAGCTTGTATACCAGTGTGAATTTTGTGTCTCCTAAAATAACTCAACTCCCAGCTGTCAATGTCTAAACCGCTGGCAACAAAAGTGAGTACACTCTTAAGTGAGATAGACAAATTGTGCCCCATTGTCATTTTCCCTTCCCTCTTCTTTTGACCAAAGAAAGTGAGTACACATGCTCAGCGTTACAGCCAGAGATTGTCTTTTCAAAATAGATGTATGAGTGCTGCAGAGGTGTCAGGATTCGATCTCCTGACCCTTGCATCCCAGACCATTGCCTTGCTCACTGAGCTATCTGGTCCTTTGGACAGCTCCAGTGCTGAACCTTGTTAGGTCCTTGTTTTCCCAGCCTTGCCCTGTGACATCATGTGCTCCACCCCCTGACTTCCTATTTAAGCCCAGCCTTGTAACTTCCTCCATGTGAGGTTATTGTGCTCTGCTATAATCTTGCGCCCTGTCCAGGTTTGCTGTTCTACCGTTTTATGTTATTGTGCTCTGACCTTTGCTTTCCTTACCGACTACGATTCCTGCCTGCTCCTCAGACTGACACCGCCCACAGGTTACCGACCTCTGGCTTGTCGACTACGCTTCCTTCAGGTGGGTGCCTATTAGTCACAACCTATGACGCTAACCAGTTCCTGATCGTGACAGAATAACCTCACCAAAAATGGAGTCTGTTGTGAACACCCTGAGGGCACAAGTGGCTGAGCTTCAGGAATTTGGTGCCACTTATCAAGAAAAATTTTCAAAATTGCAAACCCTGGTGCTGGATCAACAAAAGGAAGTAATTGAGCTTCAAAGGCAACTTCTTGATATGCGTAACGCTGGCTCAGATTCAAATGCACGCATGCCTCTGCCTGCGAAGTTTAACAGGGATCGCCACCATTACCGAGGATTCTTGAACCAATGCCGTATTTTATTCCAGATGCAGCCTGCCCCTTTCACCAGTGATAGAAAAAGAGTGCTGGTTATTATCAATCTTCTGACAGATGAAGCTCTTGCATGGGCCTCGCCTTATGTGGAAAAAAACTGTGACCTACTTAATGACTTAGATGACTTTGTCACTGCTATGAACCAAGTGTTTGATGAACCAAATCGTTGTGCCATAGCCGAGGCCAAATTACATAATCTTCGGCAAGGGCGCGTTGCTCAGTTGCTGAGTACACAGCAGACTTTCGTCGCTGGGTAGCTGACACCACATTGAATCCAGCAGCTTAGAAGAGTCAATTTATACGAGGATTATCAGAACTGGTGAAAGATGAGCTTGCCAGAGTTGAGGCCCCTGGATAATTTTGAGGACTTTGTGCAAACTGTGCATCAGAATTGATCAGAGGCTTGCTGAAGTAGAAGGGAAAGACTGCAGATGTTCGGAAACAGTCCTACCTACTCCTTTAGCCAATCAGCATTGAACACCAAGCAAAAGGACTGAAAACTACACCTGAAACTATGCAGATTGATGTTGTCCGAAAAAAACCGCTTGCTGCAGCAGAGAAAGAGAGGCGCCGTACAGAAAATTTGTACCTCTATTGTGGGGGCTCTAGACAACAAGATTCAAAGGTCTATAGCCTGCACATGTGCCAAGACAGAAAGCAATCTTGACTTTCTGAACTGCCAGATTCTTTTTGTGCAGGACCATCTCATCCGTGACTGTAGACAAAGACAAATACTACTCACCATCCTCTCATTTCGTCATCCCTATACAAGTCATACTTGGGAGCCATATAATGCAATGTTCAGCCATGGTTGGGTTCGGTGCAGGAGGAAATTTCATGGACTTACAATTTGCACTTGATAATAACATTGCCAGTAGAACAAAATCACACACCATTGATATGGAAACTGTTGATGGATCACCTTTATCATCTGGAACCTGTAACTCATGAGACAAACTGAACTTGGAATCCTATTGAACTTAATCATCATGAAATTATAGTTTTCATCTCATTTCCTCTCCCAAGTTTTCCAGTAATTTTAGGGATTTCCATGGCTTGCTATCCATAAACCCTTCTATCAACTGGGAATCAAGAACTGTTACCTTCCCTTCTGAGTACTGTAAGAACAATTGTCATCCAAAGTAATCTGTCAAAAACAATTACAAATTTCCAAGATTTCTCAGCAGATTTGTGATAATTTACCACCTCAGTATCAAAGTTTTCAGCGCGTCTGTAGTAAAAAAGAAAGCTGGAGCCACCATTACCTTTGGGCGAAAATTTTCAACCTCTCGGAACCGGATTATTAAAAGTACTCAGGGAATACTTAGATGAGATGAAATTTAAAAAAAAGGCTTCATTCGACCTTTCCTCTTCACCAGCTGGAGCACCCTTGTTCTTTGTAGAAAAGAAAGACTCAACCCTCGGCCATTATTGACTACAGAGAAACTAAATAAAAATTACTATTAAAAATCGTTTATCTCTTCCTTAATTCCCAGTTGCTGGGAAAAGGACCTCGTTCTGCCAAGATTTTTACCAAACTGGATTTAAGAGGGGCCTACAATCTCATACGCATTCGTCCAGGAGATGAGTGGAAGACTGCCTTTAGAACCAGAATATGGACATTTTAAATACCTAGTTATGTTATTCGGCCTGTGTAATGTTCCTGCAACTTTCCAGCATTTCATTAATGATGTTTTTCGAGACTTCCTAGATCAATTTGTGGTGGTTACCTCGATGACATTCTTATATTTTCAGACACACTTGGAGGAACATCGCAGACATGTTCAATCAGTCTGGAACGACTACAGGATAATAATCTTTATATCAAACTGGAAAAAAAAAAAAAAAAAAAAAAAATGTGATTTGAACAAACTAAAAATTCAAAATTTTCTTGGATATATCATCTCCCAGAAGGACTAAGTATGGATCCTAGTAAAATCAAAGCTGGTGGTGGAATGGCCCACTCCAAGAAACTTGAAGGATGTCAGCGATTTGTGGGTTTGCAAATTTTTTACAGGAGATTCATAAAAGACTTTTCCAAGATCCTCTTGCCATCACCTTGCTCCAAAGAAAACAAAGGCGTTCTCTGGTCTCCAGAGCACAGGTAGCCTTCAACAAATTAAAGACTTACTTTTACTTCCGCACCCATACTTGTCCATCCAAATCTGGTTACCTTTCATTGTTTTGGTATACGCCTCAGACTCTGCTGTGGTAGGGGTCCTTTCTCGAACGGAGTTGGAGGGACAAAATGCAACTTTATCCATGTGCATTTCTTTCTCATACCATGTAATCTGCAGAAAGAGAATATGACATTGGGGAATAAAGAAGTTAGCCATTAAATTGCCTTCTCCGAATGGAGACATCTTTGGAAGGAGCCAATCATCCCATAATTGTACTTACGGACCACAAAAATTTAGAGTTCATCTGTACAGTAAAGGAGATTTATCGGCAAGCAGACAGGCACGGGTGGGCCTTATTTTATCCAGATTTAATTTCATATATTCTTAGCGACCAGGTTCAAGAAATAGCAAGGCTGGCTTTGTCCAGGATTCTTGCTGAACCACAGGGAGAGGTCTTAAAACAAGTCACATTTTGTCGTCTAAAAAATTTTTAGGAATACTTGACTCCAAAGAACTTTCAACAAGGGTCAGAGATGGATACCAAAATGACCCTTTTCTTAATCATCCTTCTAAAGATGTGGATCTTTTTTTCAAAAAGAAGATATTTGGAGGCAGGAACACAGGTTATATGTACCTGACTCCGTATCCGTCGACGTGAGTCCTCAAAATTAGTCTTGAATGCGAAACTTGCAGGTCATCTTGGAGTCTCGAAAACTTGATGAATCAGTGTTGAGCGATTATTAACGCAAAAGTTGAAATGCGGAAAAAAACAGTTTTTAGTTGATCGAATTTTTTAGATTATCGATTAATTTAGGTTAAAATCTGTGCCTCCGTCTATTACATAAGATGCGCCATTTTTGGGCGCTTTCTGGTCATTTTGGGCGGCCAGCAATCAGTTACGAATAGAGCAGGATGAGATGTGTGTGCGACGTCATGAGTGGATGTGATAGGGTTTCGCGATTTGGTGGAAAAATCCATAGACCTCGTTTTACATAGAACAGCCCTTCCTGTTCGATGATCAGTGTCTTATCAGCGCTCATAGCAGAGGACGTGTGCGCTCTGCCTGTGTCCAAACAGCTTCAGCGAAAAATTATTCTGTTTCTTCACAGAGAAAAGCTCAACTGTTAGCTGTGATTCCTTACAACTTAGTTAGCTCAGAGATGGGGAGATTTATGTAGTTAGGTAGGAATTTTAATGAGTATTTTAAAGGAGCATCTACCGCTGTTAAAGTCAACGGCGGGGTGGGGGGAGGGGGGGGGGGGCGCGGGGCGAACACAGAACAAGCTCCTATCTCTATAAGAATACTGGAATAAAGTTCACCAAGAATTAGTGTAGACATTGCATGCAATTAGCTTTCTTATTAACAGTTTTTCTATTGAAATAGTTCCTGGCGGATATTGGGCAGCCGAACTTATATTAGGATACACATCTTTTCTAGTAAACTGCAGGTCTCTTTGTTAGTGCAAGAAAACTACTTTTATTATCAGTATACATGTTCGAATAGGTGTGCTGTTTTTAATTTTGCCCATTCCGCTTTGTTGATATAACTTGCAGTTAAATTAGAACTCCAGCAATTTTGTAGTCAGTACAGGGGTGATAGGGTGCCAAAAATACCTTTTATTTATCCCGACCGCATACATACAGATACGTGTTTTTTTCTTTTTGCGCATACAGCTTTGTTATTGAGGCACTTGCACTTTAAATGTGAATACAGCAATTTTGTAGTCGCCTACCAGTGAATTGAAAAGGTGCCAGGAAAAATATCTTTTATTATGCCGAATACATTACAGATATGTGTTTTTTTCACTTTAGCCGCCACTTACAGCTTTGTTCATTGAGGCACCTTGCACTTTAAATGTGTAATACAGCAATTTTGTAGTCACCGGGTGAATTGAAAGGGTGGGCAAAAAAAATTACCTTTTTTATCCAGAATACATTACGATACGTGGTTTTTTCACTTTGGGCGCACCTACAGCTTTGTTTCATTGAGGCTCCTTGCACTTAAATTTGACTCCAGCAATGTGTAGTTACCACAGGTGAATTGATAGGTGCCAATAAATACCTTTTATTATCGAGAAATACATTACAGATACGTGTATTTTTCACTTTGGCGCACTCCAGCTTTGTTTCATTTGAGGCACCTTGCAATTAAATGTGAATACAGCAATTTTGTAGTCACACACAGGTGAATTGATTAGGTGCCAAAAAAATACCTTTTATTAATCCGAATACATTCCAGATACATGTTTTTTCACTTAGGCGCACTTACAGCTTTGTTATTGAGGCACCTGCACTTAAATGTGAATACAGCAATTTTTGTAGTCATCCACAGGTGAATTGATAGGTGCCAAAAATACCTTTTTAATTATCCGAATTACATTTCAGATAGTGTTTTTCACTTTGGCGCAGGCCAGCTTTTGTTGATAGATCTACTTTGCAGTTTAAATTTGAATTACAGCAATTTTGTGTCACCACAGGTGAATTGAAAGGTGCCAAAAAAATACCTTTTTAATTCCGTATACATTTCAGGACAGGTGTTTTCTTTTCCCTTTTGGTACAGTCAAGTTTGTTGATAGATTTACATTTGCAGTTAAATTTGAATCCAGCAATTTTGTTTTGATTTAGGGGTTTTGAGAATAGCTGTGATTTGCCGTCTTTTAATAAGAGACTTTCCAAAACTCTTCCATACTTCTCAAATTTTTATATTTCTAAACATGGAGCAAAATTTCAGGTGGTAAGCGAGCAAAGAGGGGGGGTAGGACATGGAGGTAGAGGTACGAGAGAAGGTTGCTCCTTCCAGTGCGGGGAAACAACAGCCATGCCAGCGGTCGTCATTTGCAGGACCGTCAGGCTGTCATCGCTGGGTCAGGGCCTGTGAATCTCAGTAACGAACAGCGTCGCCAATCTGTCCTTTCAGTGGTTAATGCAACCTGCATCCAGCAGTCTTACCTCCTGTCCTCAGTCACGGCCACAAAGTCTCATCAGCATCACAGCATCCGTCCAACATGAAGCAGCCCAAATGTCAACTGTGTACCCACCACTGTGGGTAATCCATTTTCTGAAGACCTCTTTGATGACATATTGCGGTTGGGGTAGAGGCATGTTAAAAGATCAAGAGGCCCAAAGAGGGGATGATTTTCTCTCGCTCGACACCAGTTACTGATGCTTCAAGTGGAGGGGAGGAAGCCATCAATCGGCCAATTTCTGGAGGCGGTCGGCAAGCTTGCAGGCCCTCTGCTGGAAGCCCGCAGCTCTGGATGCAGAATGTCAGGAAGACGAACGTCACTGTTGTTGTGGATGATGATGACGACATTGGAGACCAACGTGGTCTTTTCAGCAGATATTTGCTTAGCGAGCGCTTCATCACTGGGACGTGGAGGAATGACGATGGGGGTAGTGTCAGTACAGGGTTCCCGCCTCAAAAAAGGGAGTGGGCGGTGCCAGAGTCAGCTGAGATGATTCAGAAGGCACGGTCAGCGCAAAACCCCGTCCTCGTTATCGCCGTTCAAAAAAGGTCAGGACCCTTCAAGCTGGGCCTTCTATTGAGCCAAGCCTCTGATTCAACCCAGCGATGTAATATGCCGGCCCTGTGCCGTAAACGCATAAGTAGAGTCAAGAACTTATGGTGGTTAAACATACCATCATGTTTAGGTCCATGCTGCAAATGCATGAGTGAAATGGAGGGAACACTTGGCAAAAAAAGGCCATCCAGACCGACGCCAGGCCTCCACACTGTCACACCTCTCTGTCTCTGCCTCCTCCTCCTCTTCGCCCACCACCAAAGCGTTCCTCAGCGTGCCCATGTCTCTCAGAGTCATGATCAGGGATCAGGACTCCGCTTAGCCTCCACACGTTCGCCCGAGTACCACCAGGCACCTCCTGAGACCCTTCACTACCCCTTCTCTTCCGCCAGTTTGTCGACTCTGCACACCGTACAGCGGCCAGTCTAGCCAGCCAGACTTCTGTCTTCCAGGTTTGGGAGCAGAAGAAAACACTTTAACACCAAACATCCAAAGCAAAAAGCTGTATGTACGGCATTGCCTGGCTTTTGGCTTGGATATGTTGCCTTTCCGTTTGGTGGACACAGATGGGTTCCGCACACGTCATGGCCCTGCCTGCTCCCAATACCAGATTGCGAGAAGGCTTTTCTTTGCCGAAAAGCCGTACCGCCCTGGCCAGCCACGCGTCTTTCTAAAATTTCCAAGCGCGTTGTCTGCATCTGTGGCCGTATAAGTCCATCTGACCACCGACACATGGACTAGTAAGCACGGCAAAGCCGCTATATCTCTGTGACAGCTCACTGGGTGAGCTGGGTGGATGTCTCTGGGGGTGACGGTGGCTTCTCAGGCTCGGCGCAGCTCTTCAAAACGAAGGGGATGGTGCAGGGTTCTTTTCCCCCAAGGTCCTCTGGTGGCATATCGTGCCCTAGAGAATGGAAAGAAGCGAAAACAGGCCGTGTTGAAATTAATCTGTATTGGAGACGTCCACACAACGGTCAGGAGCTGTGAGGCTCTCCGCAACGAAGTACCGTGCGCTGGCTGGGTGCCAAGAACTTGTGCCAGGCAAGGTGGTGTGCGTTAACAGGCGAAATTGTGGCCGCCCTTAAGTTCGGTTAGGCTGGAGCACATCCCTTGCCTGGTCACATGTCATGATCCTTGTCGCCAGATATTTCTAAAGAGCTTACCCGGGTCTGGACTGCTGCTGAAGGAAAGCTCGAAGTTAAGGGTTCGCACTTCCGCCGTTGAACCTGCTTCGTCCAGCTGGCTGCGTTGCAGCCGTCAGCTCGGCCTCCCGTCAACGTCTAATTGTTTGTCGTGGCAACAACGCTGGATTTCCCCCCTCCACATGCTCCAGAGGATTCTAGGCAGCAGCGCAATGCCATTACCGCAGTACGAAGTGACACCTGGCCTGACAACTGCGGTGCGGACTCGGGTGTTGAACCACCGAGAGTCGGAGGCAGGTGAAAGAGCTCTGCACCATCCTTCCCAGTTTGAAGAAGCCACCAAAAGGGGTCGTCCCGGAGGTTGCCCTTGTCAGCATGGGGGGCTTTTGTGGTGATTTAGTTTGAAAAGATGGGATGGACTCTGAAAAAACCCGGTCCCCCCAAAGTTTGGGGGGAAAGGAAGGCCCACAAGTTGGGGAAACACGGAGCCTTTTTTCTCCGTGAATCCAAAGGCCGCCCATTTTTAAATTTTTTATGGGTTTCTTCATTAGGAAAGGGGGTTCGGGTCCGGGGCTGTGCAAGGAGCGCACCCAGCTTTTCAGGGTTGTTCATCTCAGGCAAGTCAGGGTGTTTTTAAAGTTTGTGCCGGAGGGAAAGGGAGGAGGAGGAGGAGGGGGTTTTCCCTAGACCCGCTTTAAACCGAGGGTCCTGCCCTTGGGAAAAAGAGGTTGGGGCGAAATTTGACGGGGGGGAGGAAGAGGAGGAAGACAGTTTGCTATTTGGCCCCGCCCCAAGAGGTTTGGGAAAAATTTCCAGGCCCCCCATATCCCCCGGGGTGCTTGGATCCTCTTTTTCCCTAAAACAGGGATCCTCGCTTTAAAGGGGCCATCAAAAGGGAACCCAACATTTAAACGGGGGTGGCCACCCCTCCTGGCCCCCCGGTACAAAAAAAACATTCAGCCCCTTTCCTTCCACCACCCAAAAATAGAAAAAAAAATTTGGGGAAAATGGAGCCCTTTTGCTGTTTTGATAAAAGGGAGAATCTGTTGCGTCTGCTTCAGGGTTCCCAAATTTAAGGGGGAACAAACTCAGGACTTTGAAGAAGTGGGTTTTGGCCAAGTACCCTTTTCCCGGCAGAAAGCCCCAGGGGCAAGGTGGAGAACCCTTTTGGGGGGACCTCGGGGCAATCTTTTTTTACCACCTCCCCAAAGGGGGCAGGGCAATGCGGGGGACACATCCAACACACAGGCCCGTTAAAGATCAGGGGTGCATGACTATCTGGGGAAAAAACACCTTGTTTTTTGTATGTTTTTCCGTCCCCAAATTAGACTTTTGGGTATCCAAAAAGGGGCCCAAATTGGGCCTGAGCTCGTCGAAACCCCATAGAGGTGTTGCCCTTTCCCCAGCACCCAGCGTATTCTAAAGCGGACTTTCAGCTCAGGGGAGGGGGGTCTTTACAAAACAAGAACCCCGGCTTTCCCCAGAGGGATCAAAATACTGGGGGGAAAAACCCATCATGGCCTCAGGACTACCCCTTTTAAGGGGCCAAAGTAAAACCCAAATCAGGGGGTATGTTTACAGGGCAGCAGATTTGTTGGGGAATTTATCTGAAAATTAAAATTCTTCTATATGTGAATTAGGTTATTGGGGGCTTTCATGGGGCTATATTTTGGAAAAAATTATTAAAAATTTTTGAGGGTCAAAAACGGACGGGAAAAGGCCCCTTTCCCAAAACCCTTGTAATTTAAGTGGGGAAAATTGTCAGAATATGTCTCTATTATTTAACTCATTGTAAATTTAAAGAAAAAAAAAAAAAAATTTTTTTTGACAGCTTTTTTAAATTTTTTTATCCCTGTTCCCAACCCGCATAATGTTTTTTTTTTCCCATTTAAATGTGGCCATTTGAAAAATTTTTTTTGGGAAACCATTTTATTTATGGGAAATCAGAAAATAATTATTTGTGAGGGGGAAATTAAAAATGTAAAAAAAATTCCTTTTTTTTTTTTTTTTTTAAAAGGGGTTTTGGATTACAGTATAAATGATATGTTAACTTTATTCTGTGGTTCAGATTCCACGGATGCAAATTTATGTAGATTGTTTTTTAATGTTTTACTACTGATACCACTTTACTACCATAAATCTAGAAAAAAAAATTTTTTTAATTTGCTTTGCATTACCATTTTCTAAGACCAATCATACCTCCCAGTGGTCAAGTACCCTAGGGAGACCAAGGCCATGTTCACACGGCTTAAAATGGGCCGAATTTCAGTCCGTAATTACGCGCCGAAGTGTGCAAATTACGGGCTGAAAATGGCCCATTCATTATGGTAATCCACAGTTCTCATAGAGAACTATGGATTAAGTCTCCTCTCCCTGCCCGGCGAATCCGCCGGGCGGGGAGATAATTGACATGTAAATTACCAGCGGCGTATACGCGCCGCTGGTAATGCAAGTCAGTGGGCCGGCGAAGTGCCGGCCCCCCGCTCACTCCCCCGCTCCCACCCCGCCCCCGTCCACACGGCGTAATTGCGGGCCGTAATTACGTCCCGCAGTTAAGCCGTATGAACATAGCCTAAGAATAAGAAAAAAAATAACAACAGTTTTAACCCCTTTCCACTGCATGTTATTTTTTTACTTCATAGAGCCATAACTTTTTATGACTGTACACAGTCATATGAGGGCTTTTTTCCCAGGCAAGATATACTTTTAAATAGTTCCATTAACCTTATCATATAGTATACTGGAAGCCCCACCAAAAAATCTATGTGGAGTGGAATGTAGAAAAAAATATATAATTGTGCCATTTTTGTGGGAGAACGGTATGCAGGATTGTTCATCTCTTATTTAAATGTTGCAGCATCTACAGAATTAAACTAATAATTAATATTAATTACTTTTCAGCTGCTACCTGTCACTTATGGAATGGACTCAGCGAATGAGTCTGATCCATACTACCTTACCAGCATTATGACATACCAGTATGTCAAAGGGGTTATCGATATAAAAAAAAAACAATACATTCAAAACACACGGAGAGTCAGTAAAGCTGGCTCACCATTTTATATTTTGTTCTATGAGATTCTGAGTACAGATGAGTGGTGTGTTCGGTTGTACTCAGAAATCCTATAGAACAGAAAAGAGAGTAGTGCATAAGTGCAACCTACTCTCTATTCTAATGAGATAGCCATACCTTTCACACATTGAAGGCATATCCTACCAGTCTGTCTGTAAGATAACAAACACAAAAGACACTTGTTGAAAAATTATCTGCAGCTAAGAATTGGTTCAATACCTCTGTACTTGGGTTTCAGGATTTCCTATTCAGATAGGCAAGACTTTTGCATAGGTTTCTGCAGCAAATATTCTACTTGTCAGTACATGTATTTAGATAAGCCCTGGATTCAGGCACCACCATCTGTCAGCGTTCAGTCTTTGAGGTATAGGTACCAGTCTGTATTAGAGGCTTAGCCTCCATCGGATAGGTACCAGTCTCTGTAAAGGATTAATCTCCTGGATGGAGGTACCATAGTTGGGAACTGATATATCAGATGTGCCCAGAACTATTTTGATCACATTTCACCCTTCTATGGTCCAATGTCTCTATTTACCCCATTGACTGTGCTATACCCAGCATGGCCCCTAACCAGTGGCATAGCAAGTGGGGGGAAAATTAGGATAATTTAGTTTAGAAAAAAGACACTTTGGAGTGACTTAATAAATATCTATAAATATATATCTATAAATAGATCAAGGGTCGATATATAGAGATCTCTCTCATGATCTTTTTTATAACCAGAACTGGATCCATAACAAGGGGGCATCCTCTATAGAGGAAAGAAGGTTTCTAAATAAACATAGAAAGGGATTCTTTACTGTCAGAGCAGTAAGACTGTGGAACTCACTGTCAGGGAAAATTTTCATGGTGAATTCGGTAACAGAATTCAAAAAGGGTCTGGATGAATTTCTAGTGTGTAACAATATTACAAGTTATAGTGATTAGAATTGCGAAGAGGGTCAGAGATCCAGGGATTTATACTGATTGCCAGATTTAGAGCCGGGAAGGAATTTTTCCCTTGAATGAGGACAATTGGCTTCTACCTTATGGGGGTTTTTGCCTTCCTCTCGATCACAATGTAGGATACTAGGCTGAACTGGATGGATGTCTGTCTTTTTTCAGCCTTACAAACTAAGTAACTATCTAACAATGCCATTGTCATGTCAAAAGAAATCACTATTGACTAACTGCTGCACCAGCTGCCATTAAAAGACAGCATGCAGTCATGCAAAGGTTAAGCAGTCCCCGCCACTGAAATCCCAACATATAACTAGAAGTGTGATCCCGTTTATGCAGTGAGGAGGCCTGTCAAAAGAGTGTCTGTCAAGTCTGCACATTGTTGCTCCATACAAAGCCTTTGGATTTGATGGAAACAGCCATGTTGATTCCATCAGACCTATGGACTTCTCTCCATGGTAGTATGATAAAAAAAAGAATGGTGGCTACGCACCTCATTTCTACTCATAAGATTACTAGTTGTGGGACTTCAGCCATCACCTGCCCTGAGGAAAAACCCTTCAAAAGAATTCAATTCAACCAATTAATTGCTTGATGCAGATAGATAGATAGATAGATAGATAGATAGATAGATAGATAGATAGATAGATAGATAGATATGAGATAGATAGATATGAGATAGATAGATATGAGATAGATAGATATGAGAAAGATAGATAGATAGATAGATAGATAGATAGATAGATAGATAGATAGATAGATAGATAGATAGATAATGAATCAGCACCCAAGATTTGTCTGCTTTTCGTAATAAGCACCTTGAAAAGTCAATAACTCAAAGGGTCACTAACTTTTTTTCCCGCACTGCATATTTTAGGCAGCAAATATATATGGCCAGCATAAGAAGTGTCTGTAATTTTTTTTAAAGCCTACCAACAATCTGATATGTGTAGAGGCCTCAAAACTTTAAACCAATGCAGATGTTAGTGGTAATGATGTTCTAACATGGTGAATTTCAGCATGACCAACGTTTTCTTATACCAAAAAATTAGTCATCTACTACTTATCTACCTTCTCATTGAAATAAATATGCATTTTGGTGACCAGAGAGTGCATGTTTTTTAGACGCGGGAGAAGTTAGCTGACATCCAAATAAGTATGTCAAGATTCAGCTGAAATAGCGGACAATAAGGTTAAAAATATCTAGATGAGAATCTTGACAAACACTAAGTTTGAAGGTGAAGAGTAGAATATTTATACAGTTGAAGAGTAATAGATGAGAAACACTGTACATAATAGCATGGCAGAATATAGATGTTTGTGTCTTTCAGGGAAGGGGACATGATAAGCAATAGCAGTTTGTGTCACTGTTATAGCTTCAATGAGAAGGCGTTGTGAGAACTGGAAAGATGGGAGATAAGACCCAGATCAAAAGGCTTTGCTTTGGTGTAAATAAATTGCTTGAATGCAGAATATACTCTTTTGATTAGGGTTCACCTGGGTTGTGCCATATACAACAAAGCAGAGTTTCATTAAAATAACAATACACAAGTCATCAGAAATGTGTTCTAAACTCAGAACTAAAGCTAGCATGTTCAGTGCTGATCAATATTTTATGCCTTCTCTAAGAACCATGCTGGACAAGCATAAAGCATGCCTGAGCACCAATATGTCACCCATCTTAAGATGGTAGGATTAATTTTTTGTGTTTAAGACAACTGGGCCAATTCATGAAGAACCTCTGGAGAATTTTTACAAATCAAAGTGTAAATGTAATAAATATAGGGGTATCATATTTTCTGGCTTACAATTTTGAGTAGCAGATTGATTTTCATTCTGGAGACTGAAGATTTATTATCTCTTCTCATTTTTAACAGTAGGTAAGTGAACTAAAAACCTGCCACTGAGTTGGCACTTTCAAAGATAAATATTGCACAAACCTAAGATAATCGAGCTTTCAACACTCTGCAAAATTATGTCTATCGCTGGTCATACACTGCTTGTTTTGTTTTGCCCAATACAATGATGAGGTCAATAATCTGGTTTTGTAGATTTCTGTTACTAAGCGTTTTTGATAGAAGTTTTTACTGCAAATACCTCTTGTAACTATCTTATGTTACTGTCACAAACTTATGACGTGGATTCTCAACTGTAATCAATTTAGAGGTGGTAAACTGAGCTAAGGAATCTAAAGGATTCCATTATCTTCACCCTTGACCACCTGCAAGGAAATATGGCTTTTGCTGCAGGAGAACCACTGGTTGCAGTCATCAGAACAGTCACAAATTTGAATGAAAATTCATCATCATGATCACAGATAAGGGTCATCACCAGAACGGTAATATGTTGGAGGATCAGATAGTAGAGTATTAAGGAAAGGATCCAAGTGCTAGATGTACTACAAGTACCCATCAAACAATTTTATAAAAAACACGGGTAAGGTCAGCATCAGGGGCAATCAACAGTCAAATCAGGAAACACAACATAAGGTCCAGCTTTTATTTTTCAGAGCATGATATGAAATTACATTTGGGTTCTGATTGATTGCTATAGGCAACAAAGACAGTCTCACTGCTAGACAGTTTTCATACATAGGGCCCTTAGTCTTTTCCAGTTGCCTACATAAAGCTCTCTACAATCTCAGGTCATTAATTTTTAAAGGGGTGTTCTGTAAAATACTCTCCAAGCCCGTTATGGAGATGGCGAATTTGACTGAAGGTTGTTGGCTCATGAGAGCATGGTGGCAGCTTTAGCAGGACATGTTATGAGTGTGCGCGCGCGGAAGGGGGAGTGGGCTTTATGTGGATTCTCTGATGGCTAATTGGTGAGCACCTGAATGGGGTGTTTACCT
This sequence comes from Phyllomedusa bahiana, assembly GCA_025379985.1. NCBI lineage: Eukaryota > Metazoa > Chordata > Amphibia > Anura > Hylidae > Phyllomedusa > Phyllomedusa bahiana. The sequence goes on along the minus strand of JAODAL010008785.1, from coordinate 70,832 downwards.
AACATGATATAAAAGGAAGTGAGCTCAGACCACATGTGATCGGACCTCTAAGCCTTGATAAAGCCAGGTTAGCTGGCGAAACATGTCGGCGAGGTCAGGCATGACGTTTTAAATTGTGATCTCTCACCTCTGTCTACAAGTGTCACCTGCTGCAGACGGTGTCACAAGGGGGCCTTATTTGTTCTGTGTCTATGAGATTAGGGACGACTGCCCAAGTAGTTGGCTTGGGATCCCTTACTGAAGCTAGTACTTTGTTATAGATATACGGCTCTCCTGTTAATAGGTGGAGTTCCACCAGACTTGATGATAGAAAGGGAGTTATTCCCTCTTTCAGAAGCAAAAAGGGTTAAATGATGAGGATAGAGATCAGGTTTTTAAATAGTGTGTATAGAGGTTAAGAGTTAGATATAATAAAAGTTACGTTTTAGTGTTTAATAGATAGAGAACTGATAGAGTTTAAGTTTGCCTATGGCAAAATAGTAAATATAGTATTCTGTAAAATACAGCTCCATAGTTTGTCGGGGATGATAAAAAAAAACCTTACCATGCAAAGTTGCTCTATTTCAGCGCCATAGCTGGTCCTGGTGATCCCAGCCAATGATGTCACAGTTCAGTCTTCACATGACTCTAAAGCAATCACAGGCCTCAGTGGTCATGTGCGGCATATCAACCAAGAAACTGCTACATGCTGTGATTGGCTGCAGGTTCACATGAAGACTGACCAGTGACATCATTGGCCAGGATCACCGGAAATGGCCGCAGTGCTAGAACAAGCGGGTTTTTACGACAGACTATTAGTAGTTTTGGAAGACCCCTTTAAGCAATAATTGGTGAAAAATCAATATGCTATATCACTATTAAATATATACTTTTGTGTACCCAATAACTGCATTGTTGTACCTCACTAATTTATTAGCAATGTAGCACACAGCTTATATAATGTTAATACCAGACACTCCTATCCATGGTGCTGAATTTCCCTTAGCCTTACAAGCAAAGCACATAGTTGTCCTCTTATTTTCTTACTGAATAGCTAGAGTACCACAGAGTACCATAAATATAAGCAAGCTGAACACATTTACTTGTATGTGAGAACATAGCCACTTTGCATGCATTACATAGATTGAACAAGTTAATCTAGATATACTCACTTTGCTCTTGTGCTGAATCAGAGGAAGGGTCACGCTAGCAGTAGAGTATGTGCGAGATAACTTTGTACTGATTATATTAAGTGTGCTAATTTAAGTATACTGCCTCTCACGGTTGATAAACATAAGCTGTTGCATGTGTAAAAACACTGATTAGGTTGGATAATTAGAATAGAAATTTTTTTTCCCGTCAGTGATTACTGCTGAACAGTTTTTCCGTTTGTAGTCCGAGTCGGGTCTTTTATGATGCGGCCAGAGAGCCTGGGTGGGAAAGGTTGCTCCAATACTCTATCCCAGGCCTTACCAGCCAGATAACAGCTGTGTGCTGCCTGGACTGTGAGACTGTGTAGGCCCGAGGACCTGGTACTAGTCAGTGAGACTGCTCATTTATGCTTGATTTTCCTGCCACTGTTACCTTATATGCTGAAGAGAAGCTGTATTTTCTGTTGCAAGTTTGAGGACTTTCAATAAACCGTGATTTTCTTTGAACTGACCACCTGCCTTTGTGCTTACCCCCCACAATATATATATATATATATGTAAAACAAATTACTTGATATTCCGATTTACTTTCGTTTTAGTAAACACAACTGTTGTGCAAATACACTCACCGGCCACTTTATTAGGTACACCATGCTAGTAACGGGTTGGACCCCCTTTTGCCTTCAGAACTGCCTCAATTCTTTGTGGCATAGATTCAACAAGGTGCTGGAAGCATTCCTCAGAGATTTTGGTCCATATTGACATGATGGCATCACACCGTTGCCGCAGATTTGTCGGCTGCAAATCCATGATGCGAATCTCCCGTTCTACCACATCCCAAAGATGCTCTATTGGATTGAGATCTGGTGACTGTGGAGGCCATTTGAGTACAGTGAACTCATTGTCATGTTCAAGAAACCAGTCTGAGATGATTCCAGCTTTATGACATGGCGCATTATCCTGCTGAAAGTAGCCATCAGATGTTGGGTACATTGTGGTCATAAAGGGATGGACATGGTCAGCAACAATACTCAGGTAGGCTGTGGTGTTGCAACGATGCTCAATTGGTACCAAGGGGCCCAAAGAGTGCCAAGAAAATATTCCCCACACCATGACACCACCACCACCAGCCTGAACCGTTGATACAAGGCAGGATGGATCCATGCTTTCATGTTGTTGACGCCAAATTCTGACCCTACCATCCGAATGTCGCAGCAGAAATCGAGACTCATCAGACCAGGCAACGTTTTTCCAGTCTTCTACTGTCCAATTTCGATGAGCTTGGGCAAATTGGAGCCTCAGTTTCCTGTTCTTAGCTGAAAGGAGTGGCACCCGGTGTGGTCTTCTGCTGCTGTAGCCCATCTGCCTCAAAGTTCGCCGTACTGTGCGTTCAGAGATGCTCTTCTGCCTACCTTGGTTGTAACGGGTGGCAATTTGAGTCACTGTTGCCTTTCTATCAGCTCGAACCAGTCTGCCCATTCTCCTTTGACCTCTGGCATCAACAAGGCATTTCCGCCCACAGGACTGCCGCTCACTGGATGTTTTTTCTTTTTTGGACCATTCTCTGTAAACCCTAGAGATGGTTGTGTGTGAAAATCCCAGGAGATCAGCAGTTTCTGAAATACTCAGACCAGCCCTTCTGGCACCAACAACCATGCCACGTTCAAAGGCACTCAAATCACCTTTCTTCCCCATACTGATGCTCGGTTTGAACTGCAGGAGATTGTCTTGACCATGTCTACATGCCTAAATGCACTGAGTTGCCGCCATGTGATTGGCTGATTAGAAATTAAGTGTTAACGAGCAGTTGGACAGGTGTACCTAATAAAGTGGCCGGTGAGTGTAAGTTTACTTCTCAACATGAAAGAGGAAACACTAACATGGCATGAAATATAGAAAGTATATTCCAGTTTTACAGTACTCACAGATCCTACATAGTAGAAATGCAGAACACATTTTCCATTATGATCTGACATGGGCTTTTTGTCATTTACATTAAGTATGGGATGCACTGAACATCACAAAAGCAAAACTGTTTAAGTGAACTGAGTTTATAGTTGAAGAATACTAAAAAAATAAGGATCAGATACAGCCAGAAATGGTCTCTGTGATTGACATAATTTGGGTCTGCTCCTTCCCTTTGCTGATTTCCCTAACTGTGCATTTATCTTCAAACTTATACAGTGAAGAGGCTCTTACAAATGTACTACAACTCCTTTTAGACATATGGAGTGGATTTCTGTAACTACTCTTTTATACAGTATGTGAACATATTCTAATAACGTGCCTACAAGTAGGAAAAGAGGAAATTACAGTCTTTTACAAATGGTGGAAGATGCCTAGTCAAAAATATGAATAAATTAATTAATTACAAATAACATATATAACAACATTTCATACCTTTTAGGAGTCCAAAATTTTTGCTAAATTACAACTGGCTTTAATTGCCTGTGAAGGTTAAGATGGGCAGGTGATAAATGTATGTGGTGGGCAAACCTCTTTAATCATTTTATTATATACAAATTGAAGCCATTTGCAAAGACTCCAGGGATATTTTTGAGTCTTCATGGCAGCTTTGGCTATCTTTCATAGCACAACCTATGTTAAGACGACTGCTTAATCTTATAACCATCTACTTAAAGTCTCTCAAAGATAATACAAATATGTTTAACACACTTCACAAACTACACTTATAATCTGTATGATTATCCAGTACTTTTCTTTCTTGGTTTGTATGCTATTATTTTTACAGATGTAGCAATTCATAACATGATAACTCGATTTACACCATTGTAGAACATTATAGCTGAGTTCTTATAACACTTCCTGCATTTGTATATTGTGCGTATTTGTTTATTCTGTTATCATCTTATTATACCCGCTGCGTAGGAAACTCCCAGTTGGACATACTTTAATTTGCCAACTTTGTTAATTCCTAATTGTGTTTTCTTAAAACTAAAATTTAAGCTGATATCACTGATTTCTGTAGGACTCATTGCAAAAAATAATTGTTAAGATACAGGAGGAAATATTTTTCATATTCTGCTAGATATTAAAAGAACAATGTTTAACATACAAAATAAATCTAATTTTACTGTGCTTTTTTATTGACATACATATTTTCATCATACTTCTTATTGGTTGGCCATTGTTTGTAAACTCACTGGTTTTTCTCAGATGGTAGTTATGTTTAAGAGATTTATTACTCAAAAAGGGTACAGTATACTTATTTTTTCCAACACAAATAGTACACATTTTTGGCATGTAATTAATAAATTTATGATTTTTTTTTCACTGCTGGATAAAACAACTTAATCTCAGGGTAAAAGCCAATTTGTGAACTGTGAGATTGAAATTGAGGTGATCCAGCCAATTTCATCAGACAGCAATCTGAAGCATACATCAAGATTGGCCAAGAAATGGTTCAATGACAATAAAGTAGAGTTAGTGAATTGGCCTCCATAGTCCTCAGAACTTAACTTAATTGAACATTTGTGGGTAGAAAAATCTGTATTTGTACCCAAGTAACTCGACCAGTATGCACCAACATTGGGAATGTGTAGAAGAGACTTGGGATCAGATTTTGTTTGAAAAATGCTTGAATCTGAATGAGAGCATGCTCAGTAGGATTCAGGCAGTGTTTAAAGCCGAAGGTGAATTTACAAAAGACTAACAAAATAATAAAAATTTAAATTTAGATTTTAGTAGCAAAACAGTAACATTGCAACTGTAACTACAAAGCTGTAGTGGATGATGAGCACGAAAGTCAAAAGTTCAAAACATTGTTACCCTTTTGCTTGTCAGTGTAAATGACATTTTTACTCTCACAGTTTAGTAAACTTGCAATTCTGTGGCCTGGGTGGCTCAATGGTTCAGTGCTTAGCAGTGTTGCTTTGAAGTACAGGGGTTCTGGGTTCAAATCCTACTAAGGCCAACATCTGCAAGGAATGTGCATGTTCTTCCTGTGTTTACAAGGGATTCTTAGAGGTACTTTTGAGTCCCCCATAATCTAAAAAATAGGTTAATCAGAAATTCAGAAAGTGAGCCCCAATGGAGACACGGACCAATATGAATAATGACAATCTCTGTACAAAACTTTAAAATATTAAAGTGCTATACAAATGCCTAAATAAATAAATGAACCTAGACTGAAAGGCCATTGGTTTGTAGAAATATTTTGATTCTGGAGTAACATTTGTAATAACCGATAAATCTTTGGCTGATTGAGAGATTAAGGGCCACGTGTGAAAACTGTGTAGGTCTAAAATCCACTTTGTAGCCCATAGCAACCAATCAGAGTGCCCCTTTCATCTCATATAGTGCACTGGAAAAATGAGAGGTGCACTCTGATTGGTTGTTATGGGCTACAAAGTGAATTTTAGACCTAGACAGTCTTCATACATGTGGCTCTAAGTTATAACATGGCTCTGAATGATTTCCCTTTTTTGACACAAAACAGCATCTGTTTATTAAGAACACTGTCCACAATGCTGTCCTGAAATATTAAAGAGAAGTTCTTCTTGACTTCCAATGGTACTATTGCTGTACTTGGTTGAGAAAGTCACACAAGTTTCACATGGTGTTTGTTCTGCTTTACTGAATTACCAGTGGTATAGGATAAAAGGGTGTCTCTAACTTACGAAAACCTATTTTTGTCACATAATCCAAAGTCTGTTTTGGATAACCTCTGGAAAAATATCTCATCTTTACATTTTCACTTGTATTTCAAGACTGGCTATTTGAATACGTAAATTTGATCCTAATAAATTCCCACAAAAGAATGGATTTTATGGTACACATATTTACAATGGTTTCTAGCTGCTTGTAATATGATATTTTAAGTTGTGCTCTTGTGGTACACAGCAGCACCTTCTAGAGTCAGGTGTTGAAAAAAAAATTTAAATTATTTATTTTTCATGAAAATTGGCTCTTCCTTCTCCTATCCACCTGTTTATACTCGTTAAATGACATGTTCTTAAATCTGGTAGTTGTAAAGAACCCTCTCACTTTTCCCAAAATAATCTTCTTAGTATTTTGTTACCCCACCTCATATGAGCTTCCTAAAAATATCTATAAATATTTTTTATATCCTGATGTTGCAAATGACTACTTTTGCATTATATATAAGATTTAGTGCTGCATACCAATATATTAAATTGCATTCATCCTAACATTATTATTGGAAAATCTTCCATTCTCATCATTTTTAATATCATGTGGGAACTGATTTATATTCATCATATTGTTCATACCTCTGATTTAATTTTATTTTCAGAGACACGTGACATTTTTGAGTATGTCCAGTACAGTGAGCAACAGCTTTCCCTGCATTCTTCAATAATAGTAATTAACAAAACTTTTTTGATCTCTTCAACTCTAATTGCTTTCTATTTATTAAATTGTACAAGGATACTAGCAAGTGGCTGTACTGCATAAGTTCAATAAAGGTGACATAGGATATCTTCACAATTTAGAGATTGTTTCCACCATATTCAAGTATCTTTTGGAATATTTATTGAATGTAGTAGCTTAAGCCTTGTTCACATCTGTGTCAGAGGTTCAGATCCTCTGGCACAGATCCATCAAAAATTACAGAAAAAATAGTGTCGAGCACAGCCCTATTTTTTTCTGTTAAAAGGATGGCCACCATAATAGAAACCCAATGAATCCAACACAGTCAATGGAATCTGTTCAGCTCCGTTGGTGTTCATCATTTAACAGACCCAATGATGCCTGACACAGAATTACTTCACATTCTCTGTGAAGAATGGAAGGGCATCTTTCATTGGCCATGTAATCTGGTTCTGGGCTGATCAAGCCCACAGATTAATTTCTGAATGTTCTTTTCAGCATTCCATTTAACCACTTAAAGATCTCGTTCTTTTGGGTCCTAATGATGCAATAACTTATTCAGGATAATCATAACATAAGCCAGAATCCCATTTTCCTGTTTTACATCTAAAACAAGAAGTAAAATTTTGTAAAAGTCTAATACAGAAAACAATCATATTATTTATTCTGCCTTCAATGTTGTAGGAAAAAAACAACTGCAAAATTAAGGTTTTTTTATTCACTTGGATCCAAGAAATTTGAAAAAAATGTTCGCATGTATCCTAATATGGTACAAATAAAAACTATGCTTCAGCCAACAAATGTTATTTAAATCACATAGTGAACTCCATAAAAAGTTAAAACCTCCAAAATTGTCCAAATTTTTATCACTTCCAAAAGAATTTTCTTTTGTTTCCCAGTACATAATGTGACACAGAAAATGGGTTAATGACAACAATGAACAGTACAACAAAAAACAAGCACTTGTAACGGTCTGGTAGTGGATCCACTGGACCACCGCAAGCGATGGTGGAAGCCCACACCAGGGAGCGGAATCTAAGTAGGTCCCGGTATTCACCAGAGCCCGCCGCAAAGCGGGATGGACTTGCTGCGGCGGGAGTCCACCAGGTCGCCTCCACTGGCGGAGCTTGCCTGCGGTGGCGGCCAAGAGTAGGCGCGGTACAGATTCGTCAGGCAGGCTCGTAGTCGGGGACAGGCAGGAGGTCAGGACAGGCGGCTCAGGTTCGTAAACGTGGACAGGCAGGAGGTCAGGGCTGGCGGCAAGATTCGTGGTCGGTAAACGTGAGCAAGGGGTTCAGTACACGGGTAGGAAAGACAAGACTTTCAGGAACACTGTCACCAAAGGAATACACACCAAGGATCCGGCAAGGCTGTCAGGAAGGGGCCGGACTTAAATAGGGACAGTGCCCGGCAATGACCAATTACCGGCGCACTGTCCCTTTAAATTTCACACTGCAGGCGCGCGCGCACCCTAGGGGGCGGCGCCGCGCATGCCGGTAACCAGAGGCGGACAGAGCAGGATCATGCCCGGGTAAGTGAGTGGGGACCGGAGCAGTGGCGTGAGCGGACCACGGACCCGAAGTGCGGGATGGGGCGCCGCTCGGAGTCGGGGCACGGATGCGCCTGCGACCCGGGATGAGGGTCGCAGGGGCATCCGTGACATTACCCCCCCTCCCCTTGGGCCCCCCCCCTTGTGCCCTCCCTTCTTTCTGGAGAGAAGGAATTTCTGGATGCTGCTGGGGTTCAGGAGGTTCTCCTCCGGCTCCCAAGACCTCTCCTCAGGATCGAACCCCTTCCAGTCCACTAGAAAGTATCTTTTCCCTCTAGTTTTCCTCATACTCAAGATCTCCTTGACCTCGAAGACATTGGGCGCATCAGCCACAGACGGAGGAGGAACAGCCTTCTGGGAAAAACGGTTAAGGACAAGGGGTTTCAGTAAAGAAACGTGGAACGAGTTGGGGCTTCACATAGTAGGAGGGAGCTGGAGTTTGTAGGAGACCGGGTTAATGCGGCCGATAACCTCAAAGGGTCCCAGGAAACGGGATCCCAGTTTGTGGGAAGGCATCTTAAGGCGGACATATCTGGCCGAGAGCCACACCTTGTCATCTGGGGAGAAGACAGGAGGAGGGATTCTTCTTTTATCCGCTTGAGCCTTCGTGCGCTCGGAAGCACGGAGCAGAGACTGACGGGTCTGGGACCAGATGGTCTTCATGTCCTGGACCAGTGCGTCTGTCGCCAAAACCTCGGATGGAGATGCCAGAGGGAGAGGTGGGCGGGGATGCAGGCCATGAACGATGTAGAAGGGGGAGACCCCCGTGGACTCTGAATCTAGGGAGTTATAAGAGAACTCCGCCCATGGCAGCAAGTTGGACCAGTAATCTTGGCGTGCAGAGACGAAGTGGCGTAGGTAACATCCCACAACCAGGTTGACCCTTTCCACCTGGCCATTCGTCTGAGGGTGGTAGGCCGAAGAGAAGTCGAGCTTCACCCGAAGTTGGGCACACAGGGCTCGCCAAAACCTGGAGACAAATTGGACTCCCCGGTCCGAGACGATTTGCTGAGGGAGTCCATGCAGACAGAACACGTGAAGAAAGAATAGCTCCGCCAGGCGGGAGGCAGACGGCAGGCCTGGCAGTGGGACAAATTGCGGCATCTTGGAGAACCGATCAGTGATCACCCAAATAATGGTGTTGCCAGATGAAGGAGGGAGATCTGTTATGATGTCCATAGAAATGTTGGTCCATGGTTGAGTTGGGATGGGTAGTGGCTGTAGTAGGCCTGCCGGCTTGTGACAAGGCGTCTTGTTGCGGGCACAGGAGTTACAAGACTGAACGAAGTCCTTGACATCCCTCTCAAGTTCTGGCCACCAATAGAACCGGGATATCAGGTGGAACGTTCTTCGGGCGCCGGGATGACCGGCCACCAGTGAGCAATGTCCCCACTTTAAGGTACGTCTGCGGAGAGCAGGGCGCACGTAGGTCTTTCCAGGAGGGACCCTCTGGAGGTCAACTGGAGCTGCTGAGATAAGATGTTCTGGGGGAATTGTGTGCTCTGGATTAGTGTCTTCACCCACCACGTCGGAGGCATGGGAGAGAGCGTCGGCTCTCACATTCTTCTCTGCAGGCTGGAAGTGGATCTTGAAATCGAACCGGGAAAAGAAGAGGGACCACCTTGCCTGGCATGGGTTAAGTCGCTGAGCCGTCTGGAGATATTGGAGGTTCTTGTGGTCTGAATAGATGCGGATGGGGTGACGCGCACTCTCCAGCAGATAACGCCATTCCTCCAAGGCGAGCTTTATGGCCAGTAGCTCCCGGTCGCCAATCGTGTAATTCCTCTCAGCTGAAGAGAACGTCTTGGAAAATAAGCCAGATGTTACAGTCCTACCCGCGGGACCTTTTTGCGTAAGAACTGCTCCGGCTCCCACAGACGAGGCATCCACTTCCAACGTGAAGGGTTTTCGGGACCCGGGACACAAGGGGATAGAGCCAAGAAGGCGGATTTGAGCTTCGAAATGCCCTTCCTTGATGGGCCGCTGCATGATTAGCTTGTTTTTGGTAAGGGCCACATCAAGCCACACATGAAAAGGGGGGGGTAATGGGGGTAGTAGTTACAAAAGCCCAGAAGCGCTGTAACTCGCGACCGGTGAGTCCCCCAAACAACCCCCCGGACATTTGGGGACCCAACGAGTCACCCCCCCCATGTCCACCCAGGGTAGAGAGGGGGACCGTAGCATGGGAGTCCGAGGGGGACCGCTGATGAGGAGTGAACAACCGTAAAGGAATTTTTTTTTTTGCAGTCCCCCAAGGAGAACAGTGGCTGGTGACAACTGGATTGTTGCTAAGCAGCTCCCCGCGAGGGACGAGATGAAGGGTTTTTCCCAAGCGAACCCCCGGGACCGATACTTTCAAGAGACGGGGTTTTTAAATTTTCCCCCGCCGAGCCCGAATCTGAAACCCCAAAACCCGGAACGAATACCAGCCTCAGACACACCTGCAGGGCATCAACGGGCGTGAGAGGAGGAGTTTTGCCCCGGGGAATGCCTCCCCCCCACAGATCCAGGTGGGGGATTTCCCTGGCTTGGACCTTGGAAAACTCCCCCAAAAATCCCCGGGGTTTTCCACAGTAGAGGCACAATTTCTTTCCGATGCGGGGAAAAATCTGTCAGAGAGGCGAACCCGATCAATTTACGGGCTCCTCGGTGGGTTTGACACGGGGCGCAGGGGGGCCTCTGGAACCCCTGCCGGGGCGGGGAAACGGGCGAAGTTGGGCAGTACGCTCTTCCCGAAGTCCTCTTCCCCTAATGAAGCGCAATCTGGGGTGCCAAGGGGATAAAGTCACTGGGAAAAGGGGGGATGCCCCTTGGGCCCAAGACGCCCTTTAACTCGACTTAACCCCCTTTCTTGAAGGTAGCAACAGAGCGGACTCGTTCCTGACATTTCAGAGGCCTAAGGGTGAGAATTGCACCATGTAGTCTCCCAGGAAAAACCCCCTTGGGTATTTTTAGGGGGCTGTCTCGGCGAAGATGCACAGTGGTTCCTGAATACTTTGGGGAAACACACAGGGAAGAGTGTAGGCCCATCGCACCGGATCTTCGTCCCACAGAGGGCACCCCATGCCCCCTTTCCCCCGGAAGCCACCTTCCCACGTTTGGGACGGAACGGTCGGCCCCCGTTCCCGGCAAAGAACACGGGTATGAACCCCCTGCAGATATGTGTCCCCTTTGAACTTGGTGGGAGGGAAGCCGAACTTGGGACCCCCCGAGACCCACGGGAACCGTTTGAGGCAGGAAAAACCACGAGATGGGGGGAGGTTCTGCTGCGAGCGTGATGACTGTGACAAGGAGGAGAGTTGCTCGGCTGCGCGCTTGCTGCGCGACTGTTTAGATTGCTTGCCCCCAGGGGGGGGGGGGTGGGGGGGCACCGGGGGGCCCCGGGGGGCAGTAAAATTTTGGGGGACCACCCGGACCACCGAAGTGTGGGAAGGCCCCCCCAAAAGGAGCGGAATCTAAGTAGGTTTCCCCTATTCACCAGAGCCGCCGCGAAGCGGGAGGGGCTTGCGCGGCGGGAGCTAACAGTTGCTTCCCCCTGGGGCTTTTCCTGCGGTGGGGCCAAAGGAGCATTGGGAAAGATTGCCCGGGGCCGGTCAGGGGCCGGCAGGGGGTCAGGGCAGGCGGTCAGGTTTGTAAAATGGACAGGCAGGAGTCAGGGATGGCAAGATTCGTGGCGTAAAAGTGAGTAAAGGGTTTTGGTACACGGGAAGGGAAAAACAAACTTTTAGGAACCCTTTACCAAAGGGAATACACACCAAAGGGTCCGGCAATTTAAAAAAAAAAAAAGGGGGGTTAAAATAGGGACATTTCCCCAAGACCAATTACCGCGCACGTCCCTTTAAAATTTCACAAATGCCGGCCCCCCGGCGGGCCCGGGGGGGCGCCCCGCGCACGCCGGGACCAGAGGCGACAGAGCGGATCGTGGTGGGTAAATGACGGGACCGGCCCGAGGGGCGGGGCAGGGGCCGCTCAATCAGGCCGGATGCCCGCGACCCGGGGTGAGGGTCGCAGGGGCATCCCGGGCAGCACCATAAGGATGTAGACAGAAAAAAAAAAAAATAAAAAGTTTTGGTTCTTGAAAGGTGGGAAGAAAAAAATGAAACCAAAAACAAAAAAAAAGGTTAAAATGGGGGGGCAAAAACAAATAAAATGTTTTAAGAGGCAATAACCATAAAAGCTTTACGTACCCGTTTCCGGGGACAGATTTTTTTAAAATCGTTATTTTTGTGGCAAATTTAGTGGAAATTTGTTTAACTCTGTTTAGTGGAAATAATGAAAGCAATTTTTTAAATGTTTTGCATTGTCTAACAGAGACATTTTATATTTAATGATGCAACACTTTTTGTTTTAAAGACATCTCTGTTGCCATGAGTGATGCAAATGCAATAGTGAAGTATATCACATATGTAGCAAGTGCTATAGGGTAATAGTGTGCAAATCTGTGCGTAAAATATGATTTATGCATGAGATAATAGGTTAGTTTAGGATTTGCAAATGCTACTGCTTTATATTTTGATTACTGAAAACTTGACATCAGTGTGTCACACAGAAAAGAATAGGATCTGTCAACTGAGCTAGTTAAGGATAGTTTTATACAAAGCCATAAGTGGATCCAGCAAGAAGAAGATGTATAAGGCTAAATTCACCTGCTGTTTTTAATGTATATTTTGGTGTATAAAAACGTGTTTTACACAATGAAATAGGTATAAAAAAATTACCCTTCAATGAAAACACGTACAAGTTACAATTTCTACTATAAATAAAAGACCATCACTTTTTCTATGCATATTCACCCCATTAAAACATTAAATGAGGCTAATTCCCATTCTAAATCACAGTGAAAGAAAGTTCACACTGCGTAAAAAGATTCTGAAAAGTACATATGTACAGTGGTCCATCATCATACAGCATTAACTACAAATTCAGATGTCTTACAAGTAAAATGTTGGGTGGTTGTACAGCACTCTGTATAAGAGGTCTCCTGGAGAGGGTGCTTGTTGAATAGTAAATTCAGTGGAAGTAGGACAACAGCACACCAATCTTTATATGGTGAAGAAACAACGTTTTGTTTACACATCTAAAAAGTGAGCTTCACTTGTATACAAATTCCAGTGAAAATGGGAAAAGTGACAAACAATAAGCATTGTGACATTTTAGTCAGCAGAATTTGGAATTTATATACGAGTGGAGCTCCTATTTTAGGTATATAAATAAAATGTTAAAAAACAAAATGGAGGAAGCAGCACCACCGGAGAAAATGTCAGGTATTCATATTGCAGCACCATTATGTGCCGAAATATGTCCGCAATTATGCTGTGACCATAACCTAAAGGTCTTGGGGTTAGACTCTTGGAGGCTTTTTGCACACTGCTTTTTAGCTTGTTTTTTCTCATGTAGTGCTGTTTCCAGATCTGCTATTTTTTGTAAATAAAACGTTACGTTTCTTCACCCTATAAAGATTGGTGTGCTGTTATCTGACTTCCATTACATGTAAGTTGTTCATGATAATTGGTTGGATCTTCCAGTCAACCACATGTGCTGCAGATCATCAGTTTCTATGACATTGTACGTTGAGACAGAAATTTAGCCCATGTAGCCCATTTCCCACCTGTACTTTACAGGCATTTTTTTGTGATAAATTTTCTATGCATTTTCTTTTCAAACTTTTATGCACATAAAGCACAGAAAAAAAAATATGTGCATACATGCAAAGCTCATTGATTTTAAACAGAAGTGCAATGCATCCTTGGTGTGTAAAGCATGTACAGTATTTAATGTGCAAAGAAATTCTATGGACTTTTGTTTTATTGCACAACGTATTTAATAAAAATAAATCTCTAAAATATGTGCCATAATAGCATGTCTTTCTACTGAAGGCAATAGGACAATTATTAGGTACTTTGGTGTGTAATACACACTAATTATACACTACAATTCACATTAGAAAGCGTAGCGTGAAAATAGAGTGGATTGCAAAGCATTCATACCCCTTGAACTGTTCCTTATTTTTAACCGCTACAGCCACTTACTTCAATGTATCTTATTTAGAGATGGACAAATTTCTCAAAAATTCGATTTGGTGACTTCGCTGAATTTTCCATCAAAATTAATTTCAGTCCGAATTACTTCGGGACGAATCGCGTTAAAAAACATCTATTTCCAGGCTGCACAAAGCCTGCAGGGTGCTGTAGAACATTGTGCCATTGTGGTCCTCATACAATGTTGTGTTTTAGTATGACACGCACATGACTGCCGCCGCTCTTAGAATCGCTTCACTATAAAATTCCCTGGGCACTTAAAAGGGCAATACTGACCAAAAAACTGTAGCGGGAATATAGCCTGATAAAGTCATGGCAGCGAAAGCTGGAAAAAAACAAGCTGAGAGCTCAGGTGGCAACATCAGTGATAGAGTGTGGAGGTGACGGCGGCAGCCACTGCAGCATGAGGTCAGAGAGTGGCACAATGACATTCTGGAGGTGGCAAAAACAGGAGTAGGCCACAGAGTGGCACAATGACACAGTGTGGAGGTCACTGCAGCAGCAGCTTGAGGTCTGACAATGGCACAATACCATTCTGGAGGTGGCAAAAACAGGAGTAGGCCAGAGAGTGGCACAATGACACAGTGTGGAGGTCACGGCAGCAGCAGCATGAGGTCAGACAGTGGCACAATGACATTCTGGAGGTGGCAAAAACAGGAATAGGCCACAGAGTGGCACAATGACACAGTGTGGAGGGCACGGCAGCAGCCACAGCAGCAGCATGAGGTCAGGCAGTGGCACAATGACATTCTGGAGGTGGCAAAACAGTAGTAGGCCACAGAATGGCACAATGACAGAGTGTGGAGGTTATGGCAGCAGCCACAGCAGCAGCATGAGATCAAAGAGTGGTACAATGACATTCTGGAGGTGGCAAAAACAGGAGTAGGCCACGGAGTGGCACAAAGACACAGAGTGGAGGTGACGGCAGGAGCAACAGCATGAGGACAGAGAGTGGCACAATGACAGGGTGTGGAAGGCAAGGCAACAGCCACAGCGGGCAGCTTGGGAGGTCAGACAGTGGCACAATGAATTCTGGAGGGGGAAAAAAGGGGTGGGGCCACAGAGTGGCACAATGACAGAAAAGTGGGGGTGACGGCGGCAGGACCCCCAGCAGGGAGGTCAGAGAGTGGCACAAGGGACACAGTGTGGAGATCACGGCAGCAGAAAGCATGAGGTCAGAAATTGGCACAATGACATTCTGGGGGGTGGCAAAAAACAGGATTGGGCCCCACGGGAATGGAACAAATGACAGAGTGGAGGTGACGGGGGCCCGGAGAAACGCATGATTTCGGGGGAAGGGGCACAAGGGAACATTTTTGGGAAAGGTCACGGTAGCAGCGCATGAGGTGGGACAGTGGCACAAGGGAACTCTGGAGGTGGGCATAAATTGGAAAGTAGGCCACAAAGTGGCAAAATGACACAGTGTGGGGGGTCAGGGGCAGGGGCAGCATGAGGTCGACAGTGGCACAATGCCCATTCTGGGGGGGTTTAAAAAAAGTAGGGGGGCCCCAGAGTGGCAAAATTTGACACAGTGGGGGAGGTCACGGGCAGCAGGAAATTAGGTCGGGGACAGTGGCACAAGGGGCCATTCTACGGGGTGGAAAAAAACAGGAGTGGGCCACAGATTTGGCACAAGGACAGAGAGGGGAGGGGGGAGGGCGGCGGACCAAAAAGCATGAGGTCGGAGAGTGGCCCCAAGGGCAGTGTGGGGGGTTAATGCAGCAGAGTATGGATTCAGAAAAGTGGCAAAAGGGACTTTTGGAGGGGGAAAAAAAAAGGGAGTAGGCCACGGGGGGGCACAATGACGGAGAGTGGAGGTGACGGCGCGGAGAAAACAGCATGAGGTCAGAGAGTGGCACAATGACAAGTGTGGGGGTTTCACGGCAGCAGCAGCATGAGGTCGGGACAGTGGACAATGCCCATTCTGGAGGTGGAAAAAAAATGGAGTAGGCCACAGAGTGGCCCCTGACAGGGGTTGTGGGGGGTCACGGGCCAGCAGAAAGCGTGGGGTCGTGGCCAATGACATTCTCAAAGGTGGCCCAAAAAACGGAGTAGGCCACAAGGGGGCACAAGGGAACAGGAGGGGGTGGTGAACGGGGGCCCAAAGGGAAACGCATGAGGAAAGAGAGTGCAAATGACCCCCAAGTGTGGGGGTGACCGCAGCAAGAAAACCAACAGCCAGTATCAGTATGCGGTCAGAAAAGTTGGACAATGACACAGTGTGGATGTCTTGGCACCAGAAACGCACCCGGCAGCATGGGGCCCACAGAGTGGCCCCAATGAGTTTTGGAGGTGGGGGGCCCAATTACCGCCCCTGGAAGATGGTTGGGGGGGCAGATGGGGGAAAATGCAGCGGGATGTGTGGAAAAAGGGGGAAAGGGGCGGCATCAGAATAGTGGTATGGGGGTAGTTTGAACCAGACTCATTTCTCACAGTTTTGGGTTTGGGGGGTCATGGTGATGTAGTCTGCAAAAGGGATTGGTGTGTGGAAATCCCGGCCCACCATGTCAGCTTTTCTTGGACAAAGGTCAGTATACCCCATTTCCCGTGGACAAGCGGGTTTTCCTTTGGGGGAACGTTTTGGCCCCCGCCACCCCTGAACACCCCGCTTGATCCACATATGGTGGGCAGGACAGCTTCTCCACTGCAAAAAACCCCGGGAAGTTGCGGCCCCAATCCCGGTTGGGGGGCCCGTAGTCCCGGGAACTTTAACGGGGGGGGCAGAGTGCTGTCCAAGTAGGCCACCACCTTTTTGGGTTAAAGGGGTTTCTCCAGGTCCTGTGCTGCTGGCGCTTCCCCTCCTCACTAGGGGAAGAAGGAAACTGCTTTCCCAAAAAACCAAATGACCCCCAGACTTAGGTTGTGCTGATGGTGCTGGTACTGCTCCGACCCCCCACCTTCCCCACGCAGCCGCGGAAGTAGGTACGTCGAGGCGCTGAAGACCACCCCGGTCAGACCTTCGTCAGAGGAGGGACGATTGCCGCACTTAGCAGCGGCAAACTGACTGGTAGGATTTCCGTTTAGTATTTGAGTTTGTCATCCATCTCAATAGCTGGGGAAAAATGGCTCCCATTTTGGACCGGGGTAGCAAGGGGTCCATGGGGTGGAGAGCCAGAAGTCATCCCTCTGCCGGATGACTGACTATTCGGCTGTCACTAGCAGGCATCGATGCTGCGGGCCATCTGCAAAAGTGACTCCGAGGGGCTCCCTGCCTCCATCTCAACTTGTATACTGCACGGTGCTTGCGGGTCCTCTGCCTCTGTCTTACTCATCTCCATTACTCCTCCAGCTCTGCTCCTGCTCACTCATCTCTTGTCACCTGGGTAGGAAAAATCCAATCATTTCAACAGACAATTCTTCTGCTAAAATGTCCTTACTCCTCCTCCTCTTCCATTTCAGTCACCACTGGACTCATGTAGTCGCAACGTCTCCAGTCCCTTGACCCAGGACAGATTTTTCGCATCTGGTTCCAGGACATGAAGCAGTGGAATGACGTTATTCAGCCCGTTAGTACTGGCGGTGACTGACAAATAACGTGGCCTTCTACAAATGGGCTCAACAAACTGCAGGTGTTCATGAATGAGCTGCCACTGGCTGACATATCAATAGTTACACTGTGGGAGTCCTCATGCCGCCTGGTTCATCAAAAATCGTTAATGGCATTTCTCTGTTCATACTGTCGGTCCAACATGTGCAGACTGGGAATTCAATGGGTTGTAACATGCATATCGGGTGTGTTGGGGGAGGCGTTCTTGCCGCTGGCAACTTGTGGAGGGTTGTTCCTGGCTTTGTAGGAATGGATTGAAGTGCGTGGCACAGGTTTCCTGGAAATTTTCAGAATCTTCTGAAGATCGGTGGAAGGACTTCAGGAAACCTTTTCAAAACCAGATTGAAACACGTTGTGCGCCATGCAAGGGAGCATGGACCAATCCCTCTCGGGGCAGCGAGGACACCATGTTACTCCCAATTGTCAGTACACATGGTTCCGAATTTGCAAGTTGGCTCGGTGAAAAGCCACACCATCAATTTCTTGCTGCATGACGCGGAGCATTTCCTCCCCGAGGCAGGACAGTGTAGTACTGCAGTGGACACCGCTGTGCCCTACACTTGGGTATGATTGGAGCAGTCTTGTGGAGGCTCTGAGATGGTTGTGGTGGTGGAGGAGGCGGTCAACGTGGAGGAGGAAAGTGGTGGCGTCTTCTCTGTCCAAGTTGTTGGTGTGCCCTGGGCAGGGAAGCCCATTCACCCAGTGGGCCGTCAAGGACAGGTACTGGCCCTGACGTAGTTACCGCTTCCAGACGGTCCCCACGCTGCCGTGCACCTTGGAACAAACAGATAAGCTAAAGGACTGGCACCACCTTCTGTTCTACATATTTATGAAGTGCTGGTACTGCCTTTTTGGAAAAGATATTACGGCTTGGAACTCTCCATCTCGGCTCTGCACAAGCCATTAGTTCTCTGAACGGTGCAGAGTCCATTTGGAAAGGGAAGGACTGCAGTACCAACAACTTGGACAGGAGCACGGTCAGCTTCTGCACCTTAGGATGGTTGACGCATACTGTTGTCTCTTTGCATTCGCCTCGTAGAACAACTGCTGGCGCCATGGGTAGCGAGGAGCAGGAGCATCTGGACCGGGAGATGATGGCAAAGAGAAACAGCTCCCTTCTGCAGAGGTGGTGGAGCCTTGACTGGCTGCAATGGCATGCGTGCCACTGGGCGCTGCGGGCTGCTGTTGCTGCGGGGGACAGGATGGACCACCACATCTGAGCCACGTTTCTCCCCAGGCCACCGGATGGTGACGCTGCATGTGTTGACGCAGGGCCATGGTGCCAACGTTAGCTCCTGGCCACGCTTCACTTTCTGCCCACAGATTCTACATATACCCATATTCGGCTCCGCCGGTGTCTGAGCAAAGAACTGCCACACCGCCGAGTATCGGATTGTACCGCCAACGCTCCGCACTGAGTGACTACTATCGCCGCTGCCTCGCTGAGCCCCTGTGTCACTACTTTCTTGGACCTGCGAAGCGGGCTCTTTATCCCGTGGCCGCTTGGCTCCCGACCTTACACTGCTGCTACCCTGCTGATTCACGGCCACACAACCCACTTGCTGGCTGCGCCGCTGCCTGACGCGCAAGCTGACGCCCTCTTCTCCTGACGATTAAGAAGCCCTTGCCTCCCCCGGCTCCCAAGTGCAGTCGGCTACATCATCATCTATTTGTGTTTCATCGTCACTGCTGTCCTCATCACCGGTCTTGGTATGCAGAGGCTGACCCCTCACAACATGACCTCCCATGCCACTCTCAACATCTATACTTTGCCGCCTACTGCAAGAAGCAGGGGATATTGGCCTCATTTCTTCGCTCCCAAGTAGCTGCTGACTGCCCTCCTCAAATTGTTCATCCTCGCTATATAGTGGCGCTGAGCCCAGACCACAGTAGATCTCTGGCTGAGGGAACCGGATGGGTCAAAGGCGGGTTGAGGATGGGTGGGGGCCGCTGACCTGCTCCCGGGCCATGCCACCTAAGGGTTGTGTCTGACGTTCCCACCGACTCTTGGCTGGGGTTGTCAGATGTCATCTGGGAGGAAGTGGATGACCTAGTCAACCAATCAAGAACACTTGGGTTGCTAGTCAGCACACGGCCGCTAGATGACAGCGGCAGTTGTGGCCTCACCGAGTGACCCCTGCTGCGACGTCCCCTTGCTGTGCTGCGACCTGGGCCTGAAATGTTTGTGCTTCTGCCACTCGCAGGTGAAGAGCCTGCCACCTCTCTGTCTGACATAATGTTTGTTCTAAAATGTAAATACAATGTTTAATGAAGCTGTCTGTATATGATAAATACACACCCTGTATTTGACTCCAAATGAACCCACTAAGAAGCTTGGGTAACCCTTGGATATAAACTGCGCTAACACAAATGGGCAGGAAAAATTGACTTGTATGTGCCGTTTAAAAACTCTGTGCATTTTACTGAATATAAAAGCACAAACAGGCTTAATTAACCTTGGGATATGAATTATGGTACAGAATTTCTTCTGTGGCGGTAAAAAACAAAGTTTCTTTTACTGAGTACAACTGCAGAACAACGCTTAATTAAACCCCCTGGATGAAAATTTTGCGCCAAACAATTGGGAGCAACCAAAAACTACGAGCTTTTGTACGTGTTACAATGGCGTGTTTTTTACGCTACAAAACAAGAGAAAAAAAATGCAATTAACCTTTGCTTGTGAATTGGCTGCAGGAAAAATTTATTTTATTGGCGGTGAAAGACGGTTTTTTAGTCCCACAGCAGAAAAACAACGCTTAATTAACACCTGGGATGAAAAATTGCGGCAAACAATTGAGCAACCACAAACTATGACTTTGTAGCGTGTTACAAATGGCGTGTTTTTTTTTTGCTACACAACAAGAAAAAAAAATTGTAATTAAACTTCGCTTGTGAATTAGGCTACAGAAAAATGTATTTTTTGGCGGTGAAAAAGACGGTTTATTTTAGTCACCACAGGGAGAAAAAACAACGCTTAATTAACCCCTGGATGTAAATTGCGCAAAAGAATTGAGCAGCCATAAATGAAGTGGTATTTGTATTGTAAAAACGCTGTTTCTTTAAATGAATACAACAGGCCCAGCCTTAGATCCCCCTTGGATATTCAATGTGCTGTGAGCAGATAGCATTAAAATGTATATGCAGTTTTTCTGGACGCACACTGGACTTCAGATCCAATACCCCACAAAATCAGAAATAGAACGTTAAGAGAAGCAGTCTCTGAGACAAGCTGAGACACCCCACAAAAATCGCTGTATAAAAATCAGTTCTTCAGTAAGAGCTATTACAAGCAGCCACGGCAGCACCTTCCCTAATCAGTACAGTGGGAGGAATGTGAGCTCCCAGCGTCACGCCCGGACTTATATAGAGCGGTGACGTCACAGAATCCCGCCGGACTCAGATTGGCTACATCTCTGCACATGTCATGCAGGCTATTCCCTTCTAACTCCAAGAGAGCTTTGCCCCATGTAACGCCATGAGCTCGCATCCATTTTTATCAATCAAATAGCACACTTCGTTCACGCGAAGTCTCCCAAATTTCGACTTTGTTCAGAACCGAAGTTTTCCTGAAATTCTAAACGAATTCCACTTCGTTAGAATCAATTCGCCCATCTCCACACATAACATTTAAATACTCTTATTGCAGTCCGTGCATCTATCCTACTGGGCAGTTGTAAATCTCAGGGACTAAAGGAAGAACACAGTTGATTTTGTCTTACGGTTCATCCACCAGACCACATTTCACAGATATTTGATAAAAACAATTCTGTTTCTAATCTTCGTTGGCTGTTGGAAATTAGAGGGATTTAAGAATAGCTGTGATTTGCCGTCTTTCAGTAAGAAACTGTCAAAAACTCTTCCATACCTTTTAAATTTTTATATTTCTGAATATGGAGCGAACTGCAGGTGGTAAGCGGGCAAAGAGGGGTGTAGGACATGGAGGTAGAGGTACGATAGAAGGTGCTGCTTCCAGTGCTGGCGACAACACGCAATCCAGCGGATCGTCGGTTGCAGGACCGTCAGGCCTGTCATCGCTGGGTGGGTGCCCTGTGAATCTCAGTAACGAACAGCGTCGCCAATCTGTTCTTCAGTGGTTAATGCAACCTGCATTCAGCAGTTTTACCTCCTCGTCCTCCCAGTCACAGCCACAAATGTCGTCGTCATCATCATCGTCAGCATCCATCCAACATGAAGCGAAGGCAGCCCAAATGTCAAGTCATGTACCCACCACTGTGGATAATCTATTTTCTGAAGACGTCTTTGATGACAAAATGCGGTTGGGGTCAGAAGGCATTTCAAAAAATCAAGAGGCCAAAGAGGATGATTTTCTCTGCTCTGACGCCCAATCACTGATGCCATCAGAGGAGGAGAAGGAGGCCGGTCAATCGGCAAAAATCCGGGCGGTCGGCAACGCCTTGCAGTGCCTTTTGCTTGTAGCCTACAGCTCCAAGATTCAGAATGTCAGGACGAGGAAGTCACTTGTGTTGTTGATGATGATGATGACGACATTGCGGATCCAACGTGGTCTTTTCAGCAGAATTTGCTTGCGAGCGCTTCATCACTGGACGAGGAGGAAGACAATGGGGTAGTGTCAGTACAGGTTCCGCCTCAAAAAGGGAGAGGGCGGTCGCACAAGTCTGCGGAGATTATTCCGCCAGCCATGATCAGCGGAAACACCGCTCCTCTCTTATCGCCATCGAAAAGGTCCAGGACCTCTCAAGCCTAGGCCTTTTTCGATCAAGCCTCTGACTCACCCAGCGATGTCATATGCCACCTTTGCCCTAAATGCATCAGTAGAGGGAAGAATCTTAGGTGTTTAACCACCACCAACATGTCTAGTCACATGCAGCGAATGCATGAATTGAAATGGAGGGAACACTTGGTGATAAAAGGCCACACTGATCCCGGGCTTCCAACCACTGTCATACCCTCTGTCTCCGCCTCCTCCTCCTCCGCTTCCAAGACCAAGCGTTCCTCAACTGCCCATGTCTCTCAGCGTCATGATCAAGGATCAGCCTCCGCTTCAGCCTCCACCGTCGTCCGAGTACCACCAGCACCACCAGAGACACAGCCTACCCCATCTCCTTCCACCAGTTTGACCTGCATGCCGTACAGTGGCCAGTCTAGCAGCCAGCCTTCTGTCTACCAGGTTTGGGAGCAGAAGAAACACTTTAACCCTAACCCTCCCAAAGCCAAAAGCCTGAATGTCGGCATTGCCAGGCTTTTGGCCTTGGAAATGTTGCCTTTCCGTCTGGTGGACACAGATGGGTTCCGCCACGTCATGGCCCTTGCCTGCCCCCAATACCAGATGCCGAGCAGGCATTTCTTTGCCAGAAAAGCCATTCCTGCCCTTGCCAGCCACGTGTCATCTAAAATTTCAAGTGCGTTGTCTGCATCTGTGTCTGACAAAGTCCATCTCACCACCGATACATGGACTAGTAAGCACGGCCAAGGCCACTATATCCCTGTGACAGCTCATGGGGTGAGCTGTGTGGATGTCTTTGGTGGTAACGTTGGCTCTCAGGCTCGGCGCACACTCTTCAAAACTGCAGGGATGGTGCAGGGTTCTTTCGCTCAAGGTCCAGGGGTAGCATCATGTGCCCAGAGAAACCAGGCTGTGTTGAATTTAATATGTCTCGGAGACCGTCAACACACAGTTCGCAACGAGACCGAGTGCTGGCTGGGTGACAACAACCTTGTGCCCGGCATGGTGGTGTGCGATAACGGTTGAAATCTCCTGGCCGCCCTTAAAATCGTTTGTTTGTAGCACATCCCTTGCCTGGCACACGCCATGAACCTCGTCGTCCAGAAATTTCTAAAGCGCTACCCGGGTCTGGACTGCATGCTGAGGAAGGCTCGAGGTCTGAGCTCACACTTCCGCCGTTCGCACCCTGCTTCATCCCGGCTGGCTGTGTTGCAGCGTCAGCTCAGCCTCCATGTCAACCATCTCATGTTTGACATGGCAACACGCTGGAATTCCACCCTCCACATGCTCCAGTGATTGTGGCAGCAGCGCAATGCCATTACGCAGTACGAAGTGACACATGGTCTGACAAGCAGCGGTGTGGATCTCGGGGTGTTGAGCCACCGAGAGTGGAGGCAGGTGAAAGAGCTCTGCACCATCCTTGGGAGTTTTGAAGAATCCACCAAAATGGTCAGTGTGGACAATGCCCTTGTCAGCATGAGCATTGTTGTGATCTTAGTTCTGGAACAATCGTTGGACACTCTGAAACAGCAGGTCCCACCAGCGACGGAGGAGGAGACAGACACAGAGCCTTTCTCTCCGTCGAATCCAGAAGGCCCAACAGTTTCACAACTTTATCGGTCTTCATTAGGCGGTGGTTCGGGGTCCAGGGCTGGTGCAAGGCAGCGCCTCAGCTCTCAGGGTACAGCATCTGAGGCAAGTCAGGGCTGTGTTGAAGCTGAGGCGGAGGAAGCGGAGGAGGAGGAGGAGGTATTCCTGGACACCGACGTTACCGATGTCCCTGCCTTGGAAAGAGTTTGGCGCGGATTTGAGGCGGAGGAGGAAGATGAGGAAGATGCATTTACTAGTGCCCCCCGACCCAGAGGCTTGGGAAATCAAGGCTCCATCTCTCACATGAGTGCTTGGATGCTCCATTTCCTCCAACATGATCCTCGCATTAAGGCCATCAAAATGAACAACAGTTACTGGGTGGCCACCCTCCTCGATCCCCGGTACAAAGCGAAACTCAGCACTTTCCTTCCACCCACCCAAATAGAGAGTAAAATGCAGGAATTGGAGACCGTGCTGATTGATCAACTGGAGACATCTGTTGCATCTGCTTCACGTTCTTCAAATGTCACGGTGGAACAACGTCAGCAACGTGACAGGCAGCGCGCCGGACCACGGCCATGCCCCCTGGAGGGGAGGCGCGGCATGACCTGGCACGCTGGGTGCAGCCGGAGCATGCTTCCCCGAGGGGAGGGTGAGCAGAATGTAGTTCCGGCGCGGAGGAGCTGTATTTAAAGGCCGCCCTCAGCCCGGGAAAGCAGTCGGCAGCACGTGAGGAGTAGTGAGGAGCCCATGCTGTACGCTGCGGTTCAGGCCAGGCAGAGAGCGGGTGCCGGTCCATATAGCGACGGAAGCGATTATGGACGATGGTGAGCGGCTGTTAGTAGAGCTGCGCCGGCTGGCGGCATCCAGAGGCGCAGCTTGGCTGCAAGATGCAGTTCAAGGGGTGCTGGGCGGCTCGGGTGCGGCCCCAGCACAGCCGGGGTAGGAGAGCAGTGGGCGCAGGTGGAGGGCCAGATCTCCGCAGCGCTGAGCCCTGATTTTACTCCGAGGGCCCGTCGTCGCCGGGGAGCCCTTCTGGGGACCCTCTGGGTTGGGGGGATCGTCCTCGTGCTGGGGGGCGGTCTTCTCGGCCAGGGAGGAATTCTGCGGGGGACAGCGGGTTGGGCCACCAGCCTGGGGCAGGGCCTTCTGTCGCTCCTTCACCTACGGTCCGGTCCAGGGTGGCGGTGGCCCCGCCTGGCGATGGCCCCGCCTGGGGAGGATGCTGCAGTCGGGGGGGGTCACTCGGCGTTGGAGGTCGTCCGCGGTTTTGGCGAGTGCGATGAGGGTAGCAGTGGCCCAGGTGGGCACAGCGGGCGGTGGTCTGCCGGCCCCGGCGGGGAGTCGGCGGCAAGCTCCAGGCCTCAGCGGAGGTGTGGAGATCGTCACCTCGGGATGCGGGGCCGCGCAGGTTGGCCTCTCCCCAGCGGGGGTTTATGGCTTATACCCGGGCCGGCGGACGTCGATGGAGATCAGAGGTTTCCAGTTGACGACGGTCGTGAATTCGGGGTAGTGGCTGGTGGGTCCACAGCCCCCACGCAGCCCAGTGAGTATATGTCCTTGTCCTGTTTGTCCCCCTAGTTTGCAGTCCCCAGCCGGGAGTGTGAGGAGTGTGGGTTTAGCCCAAGGGCAAGTGGGTCGGGGGTGCGGGAATGTAGTAGGGGAGCCAGGAGAGTCTGGGGGGTTAGAAGATACGGTTCGAGTGTTGCTGGCTCGATTTGGGGGTGGGGAGGCCATTGGTGGGGGTCCATCCCCGGTTAGTGCGTGGCTGCCTCCTCAGCCAATGGAGAGTGGACCTTCGGTAGTAAGTGGGGTTCCTCCTGGGGTAGTGCCTGGAGAAGTGGGTGTGAGGAGTGGGGTCGCAGTGTCGGTTCAGACTGACAAGGAACAGCAGGACAGTGTGAGGTTGGATGATAAGGTAAAGGAGGAGGTGTATGTCTGCTTTGAAGCGCCGTTGGGGGCGCATTTGAAGCAGGAAGTACGAGAGAAAATCTGGAAGGATGAATATGTGGAGATTTTCTCCCTTCTCCCACTGGAGAAATTTAATTTGGATAGGGGGAAGAAGGAGGACAGTAAGGAGGAAGAAAAAAGAAGTTGGCGCCTTATTCCTCAAACATTCACCGATTGGCTGCAAGCTATTGCCATTTTGGCAAGCGGGGTTGGAGAAAAGGCCCCAGAAAACTGCTCGGCGCTATTTTGCTACATGGACACAATCAGGGAGGCACATCGGCGTATGGGGGTTGGCTTAGCTTGGCTTCGCTATGACGAGCAATTCCGGCAACGGAAGGGTATTCGCCCTTCCATTCGCTGGGATCAGACATTGGTCTTTGGTTTGAAAGTGATGTGCCCAATGAGGTTTGGGGCATCCTTTCAGGGGGGGGTGGTGTGCCAGCCAAGGCGGTTCCGCCAGTGGTGCAGGAGGGGGGGCACACGCTGGGGGGCAGAAAGGAGCTTGCTGGCATTTTAACAGTGGCCATTGCAAGTTCGGTGCAGGATGTAAATTCAAACACATCTGCTCCTTTTGGGCCACAAACGTCCCACACAGTGGCTCGGTGTTTTAAAAAGGGGTGGGGCAAGAGCAATGCCACGGGTGGACAGGGTGCTGATGCCGGTGAAACTTTACGAGTTTGAGCCGTTTCTGTCCAGGTATAGAGACCGGGCAGTGGCGACGCTGTTGGTGGATGGTTTTGGGACCGGTTTTAAGATACCTCCACCGGCGCATAGGGTACCGTTTTTAATTAAAAATGTGCAGTCCGCATACAAGCACCCCCGGGTGGTGTCTGAAAAATTGGGGAAGGAGGTGGTGTTGGGATGGATGGCGGGTCCTTTTTCGGAACCGCCGTTTCCTGATTTGGTGGTGACCCCTTTGGGCGTGGTCCCGAAGAAGGGGCCTAACAAATTCCAGCTTATACATCATTTGTCATTTCTGAGGGGGTGTTCGGTGAATGATGGCATAGCGCCGGAATTGTGCTCCGTGGTATATACTTCATTTGATGAGGCGGTTGTGTTGGTCCAGCGTTTTGGGGTGGGGTCTCTGTTGGCAAAGGCAGATATTGAGTCGGCGTTTCGGTTACTGTCAGTGCATGCGGACAGCGTTCATTTGTTGGGGTGTTATTGGGAAGGGCAGTTTTTTGTGGACCGGTGCCTCCCGATGGGCTGTTCTCTGTTGTGTGCGTATTTCGAGACGTTTAGTTCATTTTTGGAATGGGTGGTTCTGGATGTTTCGGGTCTGAACTCGGTTATTCTTTACCTGGATGATTTTTTGTGTGTGGGGCCTGCTGGGTCCCCAAATTGTGGGTCATTGTTGCACTCCTTGAACTGGGTGGCTGAGAGGTTTGGGGTCCCGGTGTCTTGTTTGAATTTTTTAGGGATTTGAATCTATTCGGTGGCAATGGAGTGCAGGTTGCCGGATGATAAGCTCCGGGTGTTGCGGGAGGAGGTACAGCGCGTTGGGTGTTTGAGAAAGATCTTGTTGCGGGAGTTACAGTCCCTGCTGGGGAAGTTGAATTTTGCATGCTGGATCTTGCCCATGGGGCGGGTGTTTTGTCGGCGGTTGGCAAGCGCCACGTCAGGGGTGTTGAAAACGCATCATTTCCTGCATTTGACTAGGGAGCATAGGCGGTTTTGGCATCCTTCTTGGAGCAATACAATGGTCGGTCCCTTATCATTGGAAACGAGGTGTCAAATCAGGAGGTGGATATTTTCACGGATGCGGCGAGCAAAACGGGCTTTGGGGACATTTGTGGGAACAGTTGGTGTGCGGCCCCTTGGCCGTCGTTGTGGGTAACTTCGCCATTGATAAAGAATCTGGCGTTTCTGGAGCTCTTTCCTATAGTGGTGGCAGTGGAGTTATGGGGGGAGAGGGTCAGAGACAGGAAGATCCGTTTTCATTGTGACAATTTGGGGGGTGGTGCAGGCTATCAACAACTTGTCGGCTCATTCCTCCCCGGTGGTGAGGCTTCTCAGGTTATTGGTGCTGCGCTGTTTGGAGCTGAACTCATGGGTGGTGGCTGAACATGTGCCGGGTGTGTTGAATGTTGTGGCTGAATCTCTTTCTTGATTGCAGTGGGAGCGGTTCAGGACTGTGGCACTGTCAGCGGCAGAGACGGGAGAGGTGTGCCCCAGTCACCTCTGGAACGTGGCCTCAGAGATGCCGACCGGTTGATTCGGGCTTCCCTGTCAGGTGGGACTTGATTGGCCTATGACAGGGCCTGGGAGTTGTGGGTGGATTGGCTTGCGGAGTTTGGCCAGGTTGGGACGGAGGAGGAGGAGGTGGGGGCGTTTTTTATGCCTTCTCGCGCAGGTTCAGGGGGGGGGGTGGACCGCGTCAAAGGTGCCCAGATGTGTGGCTGGTCAGGCGTTCGGAGTGAAGGGGAGAGGAGCAGGGAGCTGACGCAAGATTTTGTAATAGCTCGGGCTTTGAGGGGGTACAGGAGGGGGCGGGGGTCTAGGGATGCTAGACGCCCTGTGGTGTTCACGCTGTTGGAACGTTTGGGGGGGGAGTGGAGTCAGTAGCTTCCTCTCTCTGTTTGAGGTGGCTTTGTTTAGTTTGGGTTTTGCATTAGCGTTTTTTGGGGCTTTGCGGGTGGGGGAGTTGGTGTCCCCGAGTCGGTTTGGGGGGGGGGGGGGGGGCTGCAGGTCCTTGGATATTTGGGAACAGGGAGAGGTGGTGGTTTTTGTTATCCGCAGGTCAAAAACTGATCAGATGGGGAGGGGCCGGTTGGTCCGGCTTGGGGCTGTTCCTGGGTCTTTGATGGGCCGTTTGCGGGAATTTCGGGGGAGATGTAGGATTGCTGGGGGTCCGTTATTGGTGTATGAGGACGGGGCGTTTCTGTCCCATTTTCAGTTCATGGCGGTCGTTTGGCGGTGCTTGGGTGGCCTGGGTTTGGAGCCGGGTCAATTCTTTTCACAATCCTTTCGGATAGGTGTAGCAACAGAGGCAGCAGGGTGGGGGCTCCGCCCGGAACTGGTCCAGAGAATTGGTCATTGGGAGTCGGACAGATTCCGGTTGTACTTTCTGCCCCAGTTGATCGCGGCGGAATGCGTTAATGTGGGTGGGGGCGCTTGGTATTGGATTGGTTGTTATTTGTGCGTTATGCTTAATTTTAGTTCGCTCCCCCTGTTTGGTCTGGATCCTCGGTCATTCTTTCGTGTACTCGGGCGCGGAGAGAGCAGATGTTCGGCCGGATGAACGTCAGCTTGGTTTTTCCCGGGACATGGCGGTGGTGCCATGGATAGGACGGCGCGGTATGAGGTGGCTTTGGGTTGTGCCGGAATTTCTTTGGGACGCGGAGTGGGACAGGCCTCCTGACGTACTGGTGCGACATGCTGGTGGGAATGATTTGGGGTCCCTGACATCCCGGGAACTGGTGCGGAATATTAAATACGACCTGTTGCGGTTATGGTCATCCTTTCCTGCGCTGGTGATAGTGTGGTCGGACATTGTGTTCTGTCATCATTGGCGGGGGGCCAGGTCAGTGGAATGCCTGAACAGGGCAAGAGTAAAAGTGAACAGATCTGTGGCCAGGTTTGTGACACGGAACAGGGGGATTTTAGTGCGGCACCTTGAGTTGGAGTCGAGGGAAGGAAATTTTTGGAGATCGGATGGTGTTCACCTCACAGCTGTGGGGTTGGATCTTTGGGTCCTCGGCCTTCAAGAAGGCATTGAAAGGGCGATCGGTTTGGTGGGGGGCGGGCATGCATGAGGTGTCATGGCATGCTCACGGTGGCAGCTGAGGTTCTTGGAGTTGTGATCAAAAAGGTGGTGGAGGAAGTCCTTCGGGGTAGGATTCCCTCAGGGTAACTAGGACGACCCGGCGAAGGTGGGCTCTTTCGGGGTGTTATCCCTGAAGAGCAAAATTGGCTGAGCCATAGAGTATGGCTTCTCGGCCCCCGAGCCAGTGGAGTATGGCTGGGGTAATGGTGGTTTTGTCCCTTCAGGGATTTTGGTCGCCGGTTCAGTTTAGCTCCAAGGACCTCGGCCCCTTAACTGGTTGTGGTGGGTTGGAAAATAAAGTTGGTTTGGCTGCTGGTTAGTCGGCCTGCAGTTTGTATATAAATATATATATAGTGAAGCTCGGGATATGGAAATATTTGGTATGGGTTATTTGCATATATATATTTATATACCGGGTTAAAAAATTCTATTAGATTTATATTTGGTTGTATATATTTTTATGTTGTATTGTTAATAAAATGGCTGCTGTGGCCAATTTAATCCAAAAGCTGGTGGTGTTGTGTCATTATTGGGATTGGCCGCAGTAAGCAGTTTTGGAGGGGATGGTGTATGGTGGTGGGTTTAAAAGGGTAGGACGCACATACTCAGCGTTGCCCTGGGGTCAAGCAGTAGAGGGCCAAGTAGCCGCAGCAGCAGGCATTGTGGTAGAAGCCTAATGGATGACCTCTGGCAATCCTTATTTACCACCTCACCAAAGCATGTAATGCAGGGCACACATACAACACACAGAGACCGGCTTTTAAGATCATGGTGCACGACAAATCTGCTTTCTCAACACCGATGTTTTTGGATATGTTCCAGACCCATTCGACTTCTGGGTATCCAAAATAGATTAATGGCCTGAGCTCGCTTGCCACGCCATAGAGGTGTTGTCCTGCCCAGCAGCCATCGTCATATTTGAGCAGATCCTCAGCACAGCTGGAGGAGTCATTACAGACAAACGCATCCGCCCAGGAAGTTGGTGGGAGGAGCCTGTCGGTGCTGTTTAGCTTGTGTTTAGGACCATGTGGAGCTAGGTAGGGGAAACTTCTGCCCAGCGAAGCCGTGTTGCCTGGGACCTTTTTTGGCTTGTGAACTTTAACATCTACCCTTGTAAGTACCCCCTGTTTTTCACCTGCTTTCCCTGGGGGGTGGCAGCCCCCTGGGGGGGGGCCCGAGGAGAGGCCCAGGCAAAGACTTGCTCTCTGGAGGAGTGTATAGTGCTTAGGTGAAAATAGTTTAATACCACCTTTAACATCTGGTAAAGTTTTGTAACATCGAGTTTTTGGACTGTTTCTGGTTGCAAAAAAAAAAAAAAAAAGTCACCCTATTTCCACTAGGAGGGGAGTGCCCCGTTGTTTCCACCTGCCTTCCTGGTGGGGGGGGGGGTGGCAGCCCCCCCAGGAGGGCGCGGGAGCCAGCTGCAACAGGGAGCAGCCTGCTGAGAACCCCGTCCCTCGAGCCGTGACGGCGTGGGGCGTGGCCAAGACGCAACGGGCCGGATCGCCTAGCCCACTGCCAAGGTCTCTGGACGAACCCCACAGCAATGTGGGGGACGTACGGGCGGCTGTGAAAGCAGCAGGAGAGGCTAAAGCCGCCTATGCGGCAGAAGTTGAGGAGTGGGGGTTCAGGCGGGATGGAGAGGGGGCAGAAGCCCTAGCCTCCCGTTACCTCAAGTTCTCAGGCAGATACCAGCGCCTAAGCCGGAGGATTACAGTGGTCAAAAATGACCTTCAGGCAGCCCGCTATCAACGGGACCATATGTGTGCCATGAAGAGGGGCCCGATCTCGGCCGTTATAAACTGCCTTAAGGAGGATCTGGAAGAGCTCATGGAGGAGCGGGAAAGTATCCTGGAGGGGGCAGGACCCTTCAAAGAAAAGTTCCTGAACGACGAGCGCTTCAGGGCCATGCAGTTGGGGAGCAGTGTGTCGGCAAGCAGCAGCATGGGCGGCTCGCAACCAGCATGGCGAGCGGCTAGCCCAGAACGCTGAGAGACGGGTCGCGCGGGAAATCCCGCCCACGTGGGAACGCTGGCCAGTCAGCCCATAACAGCGGAGGAAGTGGGCGCGGCATCCAAGGCCGCGAGTTCAGCGCCTGTAGTGGGCGGAGTAAAGCAGCGGCGGCCTGGCGGAAGTCCCGCCCATGTGGACGTGTCGGCCTGTAATCATGACGCGGCCGGCACATCGCCTATGATGGGCGGAGTACGCCAGCCCGTGTATGTGCTTCCTGTGGGGGTTCTGGCCTCTGCAGGGGCATTGCGGGGATCGCGGGGATCCCCAGCAGTCAGCGTGGGTCGCGTGGAGACCGAAGAAGGCGGGCCGGAAGGTGCGGTGACGTCGGCCGGAAGTCCCGCCCCTTCGATGACGTCGGCAGGCGCCGGCGCCATTTTGGAAATGGGCAAGGATGCGCCTGAAGAAAGGGAGGAGTTGGAAGCATGGCAGTCCGCCTCAGTGGGCGGATCGCACGGAGAAAAGCGCATCACCAGAAGGGCGGGCAAAGCCGCACCCAAGAGAACCGATATCCCAACCTGGGAAAGTGGTCTTTGCAACAATGTGGGAGAATTATTAAAAAAGGCCTAGGCCTGCAATTCTTGTTTTAAAAGGCTGCGGTGGCAACTAGCAGGGACGGGAAGGTGCAGGCGTTTTCCCATCCGAGGTCTCCCTGTGGGGGGGGGAGTCCCCAAAAAAACCAAAGGGGGCTCCCCGATGGGGGGGGGGCCCTTAAAATTTGGGAGTAATCCCTCTGGTAGCAGAATGCAAAGTTACTGGAGGGGGGATCCCCAAAACTTGGCCACATTTTTAAGGTACGGGGGCCAAACCCAGGCCCGTAGCATAGAGGTACCCATGGCGACCAGGATGCAGGGGGAGGTAAATTCTGTCCCCAGTAAGCAAATTGGTCGCCATGATACAGCGGTCCGCAGAGGCCCAGAAGATCAAAAAATTTGGGAAATGGAAAGGGCCCCCGGCCGCAGACGGGGGAGTCCATCAGCCTTCCCGCCCCCAAAACGGGAAACTCCGCTCCCCCAAAATAGGAGAAGTTACGCTACGTAGCTAAGGGGGGGGGTTTTCCCCCCCCCCCCCCCTCCCCAGCGGGTTTGCCGGGGGGGACATCGCGGGTTTGCAGCGGCCCTCCTGGATGCCCTGAAAGGGGAAAGGAGACCCAAAAAGGGGGGAAGGATGGATCCTCTTTCTGAATTGAAAGATTCGGATTGGGAACCTTACGAGAAAAACCTAAACGGGGGGAATTTGTTTGGGGCACTTCCCACGGGGGGCCAGTCAGGGGGCCGTAGGAATTGGTGGGGGTTAATCTGGGGGCGATAAAGCGTCCCCACTGAGATCTAGGGTTTTTGGAGTGCTCCTAGGCTGCGTTCGCGCAGTGACATCTTCGCGCTGATCCACCCCTCCCTTTCTTCGGTTTTTGACATCACTTGTTCGGCCAAGGGGCTAGAATTTTTCGGTCGAATATGAGCTGGCTAAGCTCCGCCCGTGGCCCCCACTTCTCTGTGCGACCAATACTCGCCAAGTCGGGGTCAAGAGAGTGACCGTTATTCCCCATAATGATCGTCTCTTGTTACAAATTTATGACTTGGTGAGGCGCTTCGGCGGGGGTCATAGGGCCCCGAAAAAATAAAACGATTTTCGTATCTGGTCAGTGCATGGACTTTTTCAGTAAGCGAAGCGTCTGGAGGGCAGGGTTCCCCATATTAATCGCCCGCCTTCCTTGGGAGAGATCGACCAATCTTCTACAGGGGGCACCGAAGCGGGCCATAAGGTGGTGTCCGGGCCACTTCAGCGAGGCTGAAAGGTACAGAAATGTGCCCTGGGGCGCGGGGGGGCACTTGCTGCCCCCTGGGGCCTGTTTCCTGCCACTTTGGGGGTACCTCGGACACCCATTCGCCCGGGCCGCATCCCCTTCCAATGCGTTGCCCCCCTGCGAGGAGGGGGGTTTTCTGCAGGTGGGGGCACCACGGCAAAAAGGGGACGGGGTCGGGAGGAAAAGTGTTGTGCCTCCGGCGCGCCGCTTGGAGACCCTTAGGGGGAGAAAGGGGGGAACTGGGGTAACCCCTGGCCCCCCTCAGGCCCGGGCCCCCACGTTGCTGAACCCCACGAGAGCAACCCTGGGGAGGGGGAAGAGCGTGAACGTGGGGGTTCCTTCTCCCCCAAAGCCCATTTGTAAATTTCGGAAGCCAGTGGGAGAGGCAAAAAGAAACAAAAAGAACAGTGTAGCGGGAGGAAAAGGGAGAAGGATTCCCCAAAGACCCCCTTTCCGAGCCTCCCACCGGTCCCTAAGGAGGCATCCCCTCCTCCCCTCGGTAGTTTTTTTCCAAAAATTTTTTCGGGGGACGGGGCATCGGGGGGGGGCTCAGGGGCTGCCCCTTCAGCTGGGGCAAAGTTTCCTCGGGAAGGGGCGGCCCGGGGCGCCCGCTGAGGGGAGGTGAAGCAAGGACCCTCGTCTCCTCAAAAGATCGGGCCGGAAAGAAGGGTTTTTCTGGTCGGGGGAGAAGGCCCGCAAGGTCAAGCCCGCCCTTCCCAAAAAGAGCAGTCTAGGGTTCGCTCCCCTGGTTCCCCCAATTTGGGTCACCAAAGGTTAAAGGGAAAAAAAAAAGGAGATAAAAAGAAAAAGATAAGGTTCCCAAAAAGGGGGCAGAAAAGCCAAAGAAAAAACCCAAAAATAAAAAGGGGTTTTTTTGTCTAACAATTTAGTTTTAGGTTGTATTATTTTTTTATGCAAAATGCATATTAAATTTTTCATTTTTTTTTAGGTTCTTTTTGCCTTTTTTTTTGTTTGGTTAGCAGGCAGGGTCTCTCTATCTCCATCCCCAAAGGGATGGCGATGCCCCTCCTTTGAAGCGGGCCTCCATAAATGTTGCCGCATCAATCAAGCGGAACGATAAACCGTTTGTTTTTCTCGGCCGCGTTGAACCCGACATTTTTTTTTTGCGGGAAACAGGCAAAACATCGAGCTTTAACAATCCCCGAGGAGTGGCGCTCGGTCTTCGTTCTGGTCCCAAAGGCCGAGCCTTTTTCCCCGGAGTGGCGGTCCTTTTTACCGCACCGGTTAAAAGCAGACGGATTATGGAGTTATGGAGCGTAAAAGCCTGTTCATGAAGGTGAAGCCCCTTCTTTTTACTAACCGTCAGGTGATCTTTGGAGATGACTTTAACACCATCACAAGGCCTACAGATAGGGGAGGCTCCAAGATGCCTGGGCTATGATAGTAACGCGCTGAATATTATTTCAGAGCTCGCCTGGGGACCCTCCACATCAGGAGCTCCCCAGTCACCCCGGTTAACCTATTTTGGGGGTAGATTGTCCCGCAAGATGGGTTTTTTTAAGGGAAACCCTTTCGTCACCGTGTCCGTACGGAAGGGGAATTACTGATCACTGTTGATTTTTTTCCTTGAATGTTTTCAGAGATCCGGGGATGGGCGGGGGATACTGGAGCTAAATTTCGCTCTCCGGGGGAAGAAATTTTAATAAATCCTTCGGGGAATTTTTCAGACCAGTACCTTTTTTAGGTCCTGCACAGAAAACCCGATGGTGGGAGATGCTCAAGAAAAGACACGAAGTTTTTCCCCAGCTCTCGAACCAGACCTGACGGGTATCCCCTTTTTATCGGGGCCTGAGGGGGAAACTCGAGCATTTTCTCGATGGGGGTGACCGGGAGGACACCCCGAGTGAAAGCTCTCCTGAAAGGTGCCAGTTCGATAGACACTCGTCTTTAGTTTCTTAAAAGGGGGGTTTTTCGGCAGGTACCGCCCCCCGACCCCCGACTAAAAGGCGAAGGTAGTTTTTTTAAGCTGGAAATTTGGGCCTGATTGAAAAAAAAGGGGATCATTTGAATCGTTCGGATCAGGGAATTTTTGGGGGTCGCGAGCTACTACTCGTCCTCTTGGGGAAAAGGACCGACCGAATGACTGCGAGTTTCCGGCTGAACCTTTCCCCAAAAGCCAGGGTAGACCCCCTCGAGTTTTGCAAAGAAATCACAGTAAGGATGAAGCGGGCGTTGAAGGGCTTAGCCCGAAGAAATCGCCAGCCGGAGGCTTAACACCCAATTCTATCGGGCCTTTAAAGGAGATTTTTAGCCCCCTCGCCCGGGGAAATTTTTAAACGATTGCCGCCCTCGGACATTCCCTGTAAATGGGCGGCGGGTTTATCCTCGTCAAAGGGGTAAAGATCCACCCCAAATTGAGAATTGGGGCCATAGCGTTTCCAATGGGGCCCCAAGGGTTTTCGGGAAAAGCCCTTTTTCAACGGGCGGGAGTTCGCGCCCCGACCCCTTTTTCAGGGTCCGCACTGCTCTTTTCCAGGCCGGAGTCCCTTTAAGTGCCTTCTTGGTGTCCATGAGGCAGTGGACAGGTAGGGCGGGCCACTGGAAGGGGGACTGCTGTCCCTGGATCAGGCAAAAGCGTTTGATCGGGTTAACCAGAGTACCCTGGTTGATCCTTAAAGGACGGCCCCGAGGGGGTTTTATTGGCTGTTAAGACCTTATATGCCAATGCAGATCTTTGCCTTGTGAACGGTGGGGTGAGGCCTTTTGCATTGGGTCTGGGGGTGCGGGGGGGGGTCCCGCTGAGCCAGCTGTTTTACGTTTCGCGATTGACCCCTCTTGAGGCGAAAGAGCGCGGACCGTTGGCGGGGGGCGGGGCGGTCCGGCCCCCCGGGAAACCCCCTTAAAGGGGGTAGCGACGCCATGATTACCCCTTTGTCGCCTCAAAAAAGGGGGCAGAGTTGGTTTTGTCGGAGAGGATCGCTACTCCGGGGGCTGTGCCGGGTCCTGATCAATCGGGATAAGTTGGGAGTCCTGGGGTTTGGGGGGAGGAGACCCCTTTTGATCTTCCCCACACCCTCCCAAAAACCCCAGTTGTCGCTAAGATCTGGGCCGAATTCGACCCTTGGTGATTACCCCATAAAAATGGGACCGCAGGCTAAGGGGCCACCCAAGGGTTAACCCTGGAAAAGGGGTCGTCTCTTCCCTCAGGGAAAAGGGTTTGCCCCGATAAAACTTACCTGCTTCCACTGTTCATTATTTGGCAGCGTGTTCTTTTGCCCAAATCTTGCCGGGTCAGGATCTTCACCGTTTTTCCAGAAGTTTTGGGGGAACAGGGTGACCCCCAAACAAGAGGAGGTACGTACCGCACCAGGGAAATTGGGGGGTTTTTATCTATGGTCAACCCCGGGTGTTTCCTTTTGGGAAAACCTTTTTAAGACAACATAGGTAACCTCTGGCTTCAAGGGCCCCCTTGTGGGGGACTCCTTGCTGGGAAGGTTTTTGGCCTTCCTTCC
This sequence comes from Phyllomedusa bahiana, assembly GCA_025379985.1. Classification (NCBI taxonomy): domain Eukaryota; kingdom Metazoa; phylum Chordata; class Amphibia; order Anura; family Hylidae; genus Phyllomedusa; species Phyllomedusa bahiana. The sequence continues at coordinate 33,918 of JAODAL010008785.1, read as the reverse complement.
CCGGGAAAGGGAGACAGGAGGGGAGTGAAGGCTTTCGCACGCAGCACGGACATCCTGCTTATTCGCACCGCTCTGAAGGCTTTTTCGCCTGGGGGCGGGGATGTGGGAGATAGGGCCAGTCGAGGAAACTCCTCCACCGGTGTCCCGGTTTTACTCATTTCCAGAAACCTCTGGCCCTCAGGGATTGCCCAGTAGGGCCTTCGGGTGGGCCCCAGTCTTTTAACAACAAAGGGGCCCTAACAAGTTTTGGGATTTGGGCCCGGGCTGTTTCACGGGGTTTTTCGTGAAGGATAACTGAAGAAAGAAACCCGAGGAAAAGGGGTTTTTCTTTGGGAGGAGTGCGTTTCTGTGCTGGGAAAACATGGACCCTTTCTTCTTCAATGTCCCTTTAACGTACGGTTACAAACGGTAGGGGCCTCCACCGGTGGCAGATCTAGCCCAAACCCTTTCCCATCCAAGTGGGGGCCCAGGGACGTTCAAACCCGGTGTCGGACCCCGTTCTCACTTTATGTTGTAACCCGGTTTTAAGTACTACATTGGAATCACGTTTTATTTCCACCCCCCAGAAAATCCTTCCCGAGGGTGAGGTACTTAAGAACATCACTGGTGACCTGGTGAAAATAAGATCTTTGGAGGTGGAAAGACTGGGGGCCTGAAAGGGGTTTCCTTTTCCGGGAAGGGGGTTTTCCTTTAGGTGCCCTAGTCTGGACACCCCCATCCCGTGGTTTGGGTGGCAGGCACCCAGCTTTTGTTTTGCTTTTAGCCGTTTTCTGGTAAGGGGGTTTTCAGGCACCCAAAACCTTGTCCCCTTTTAATGCCTGCAAATGTAAGTAAGGAAGTAAGTTTTGTTTGAAGGGGGTCCCCCGCATGGGGCGCGCTGCCTCTGTTTGGGGGTGGGGGGCCCGGGGGTTGGGCGATCGCTTTAGCGTGCCCTTGCCCTGTGGGGTGGGAGCTTGGGGTGTCGGCCGCCGGGCCAGCAGCGCTGCGGGTGTTGGGGGCTGGCGGTGGGCGCTCTGGGGGGACTAGCCTCACGGGTTGAGGGCGGTGGGGGTTGTGGCCGGGGCTGGTCTGTGCTGCCGTCGGCGGGGGTGGTGTGGGGTTTTGTGGCGTGTTTTCTGATCCTTGGTTTGGTAAAATTCGGTTTTTTGTAAGATTTCATGTAATGCTTTGTATTAAAACATAGGAAGTTTGTATAAAAGTTTTTATAATATGTGTTAAAATAGAAGGGTTTTCTTTTCGGGCTCTATTTTGGTTGGGAGGAGGGGTTGGGGGGTTATCGCCACGAAGGACGAAGGGGTGGGCTCTGAGGGCGTGCGGGCCCGAGGCAAATTTCCTGGTTTTCTGTTGGAAATTTGCGGATTCAAGTTGATATGAGTAAAAAGTGTGTTTATTAAAGGGGTTTCTGGGGTTTAGTGAGGTGGGAGAGGGATTTTAGGGGAAACCACCACAAAGACAGAGGGGGTTTACGGGCTCTGTAAAGGGGCGTGGGGGGCCCTAAGGCGGAAACCATTAAAAAAAAAAAAAAAAAAAAGTAATTTTGTTCCTTATTATGGACAATTGTGGACATTAAGGGTTTTTTAGGAAAAGAATTTTTTTTTGTTCATAAATTATAAAAAAAAAAAATTTACGGTGTGGTAAGGGGTGCACGGGTGGCATGAGTTGGGGGGGGGGGGATGTAGAAGGAAAAGGGTTTTTAGTGTGTATGTTGGAAAAAAGGGGTTTATATGATTTTCACCAGATGGGGTTTAGGGTTTTTTTTGAGAGTTAGGGGAAAAATTTTTGCTTGATATTTTTGGGTATAAAAAATAAAAAATAAAAAAAAAAAAAAAAAAAATATGCACGATGTGTGGAATGAATGCACGGGTTGTAAGCTGTGGTAAGGGCATGTAGGCTGTGTGAGTTTTGGGAAGGGTTTTTATGGGTTTTAAAAAGTTTTAAAAATTGTATATAATGTATATATTGTAGTTTGCGGACCACTAGGCAGGATTTATTTTTCCCGAAGATGGGGTGCTTTATTTTTATAATTTTGCCCCCAAACGGGTTAAATTTTAGTTTTTGCCTGGGGCATGCCTTAGTTTGGTTTTCCTTAGAGCCGTAAAGCGGACTTTTTGTAAGGCCGATACCTTTTTCTGTTCGTCATTTGATTGTGTTGATTTTTACATCTATTGTTTATGTACATTTTGTATTGGCAAAGTTTACATTTTTCTAAATAAAAAAAGTTACAGAAAACGCATCCGGCTTCCACGAAATGTGGGTCGTTTGACTTTCACAAGAGAAAGGCGTGGATCTCTGATGATGTTGTGGCCCCAATTGCCGAGGGGCGCCAAATTTGTTGCCGTCTCTTTACATTTTTCTTTAAACAGAAATGGTCCCCCCTTAAAAAAATTTTTTGAATGATAATTTCTTTCGCAATTTTTTTTTTTTCATTTTTCCAAAAAGGTAATTTTATTGGTTTTCGGTGAGGAGACTGAAAAGACACCAATTGTACATGGTTTCAAAAAAAACGTATTCCATTTACTACTTTTTCATTAAAATTTTTTGCACTGTCAATGGGTTTTTTGGGGCATGGTCTGTGGTTACAGCTATAATCAAGGTCCTTTGGAACAAATGTGGGTTCTAATGGGATTTTTCCCCTCACAAAATTTTTTTCAGTGGCGAAAGCATTTTAAAATTTTTTTAGTCATGCTGCCGTAAATACAGCTATACTACAGGTCCATTAAAAAAAAATGTGGGTTTTTTTAAAAACCTTTTCTTTACAATGGGCAAGGTGCTAAAAAGGGGCATGTTTTGAATTTTTGGGGGGATTTGCTGTAAAACAGCTATACTAGAGGTCCATATAAAAAAATTTGGGTTTTTAACAGCCCTTTTTCTTCAAGTCAAAGTGGGAAAGAGCAAAGGTCTTTTGCCACACTTCCGCTTCCAAAACTCTGCCTCAGCAAGAATGTTTTTTTCGCGTCATAAGGGGCATTTTTTTCCGGTTTTTAAAAATGACGAAACCCCGACCTGGCTCTCCCAGCACCCACGTAACTCCGGCCCCGCTAGCTGAACCTGCTGATCCAGTTTACCCGCCTCACCTGCCTTGACAAATTTCCTTTAACCCCCTTGACAGTAAATGCAGGGTTTTTGACAGGCCTCGTTGACCTACTGGGGACATCTTTTTTTTTTGCTTTCCATCTAATGCAGGGGGAGCAATGTCCCCAGTAGAATGGCAATACCTCTACCGCAGCAGTATTTGGAAAAAAGTTTTTTTTTAAAATATTTATTTCTTATTGCAAAATTTTGTGATGAGGTCCATAAGAGCATCTGTGCGGGTTTTTGGTCAAAGCTGCGTACAGGTTTTGGGTAGTCAAGTCCATTTAACAAAAATACTGCTTCAAAGACTACTTTCTTCCGGCACTTTTTAATCTGTGGCTCATGCAGGTTTGAGGGTCATGCTGCGGTACAGGACAGGTATAGTCAGTGTCCAGATCAACTAAAATGGTGGTTCAAAGACTCCTTTTTCTCGCACATTTTAATCTGTGGGTCATGCAGATTTAAAGGTCATGCTGCGGTCCAGGACAGGCATAGTCAATGTCCTGTTCAACTAAAATGGTGGTTCAAAGACTCCTTTTTCCGGCACTGTTTTACTCTGGGGGTCATGCAGGTTTAAGGGTCATGCTGCAGTCCAGGACAGGTATAGTCAATATCCAGTTCAACTAAAATGGTGGTTGAAAGACTCCTTTTTCTGGCACTTTTTAATTTGTGTGTCATGCAGATTTAAGGGTCATGCTGCGGTCCAGGACATGCATAGTCAATGTCCAGTTCAACTAAAATGGTGGTTCAAATACTACTTCCTTACGGCACTTATTAATCTGTGGGTCATGCAGGTTTGAGGGTCATGCTGTGGTACAGGACAGGGATAGTCAAAGTCCAGTTCAACTAAAATGATGGTTCAAATAATACTGCCTTCTGGCACTTTTTAATTTGTGGGTCATGTAGATTTGAGGGTCATGCTGTGGTACAGGACAGGGATAGTGAATAGTCTGTGACTTTTTTTATGTGACTCTTGTTGCCTAATGGTCTTGCCTAAGATGTAGCACATATCTAGTTTCCTGTTGTGGATGTTAATTCCAGCTTCTCCTCCGCTGTTTGGGTGTAAGAATGAAGCTGTTGTTCCTCTCCCATATACTTTAATGGTCATCGGCGAATATCTATTATCGGCTATCGGATATCGGCATGATAATTGCCGATATCGACTATAGATCCGATAACGATAGTTCACACAATCGCTCATCACTAGTAATGGCGCATAAAGAAAATCGTAATGAAAATGAGTCCCCAAAATCCAGTAGGTCCTCCTCTTATTCTGAGGCTTGTGGTTGAGTCAAAAAGGCCACATATGGGATATCTCTAAAAACGTCAGAATTGGGGGAATCGATGTTGAGTTGCATTTCCCTGGTCACATCTACTGTGTTCCAGTGAATAATGGATAAAAATTGAAAATCTGCAAAAAAAGTGAATTTTTTTAAATTTTACCTCCATTTTGTCTTAATTTCTGTGAAACACCTAACAGGTTAATAAACTTCCTAAGTGCTGCTTTGAATACTTTAACTGGTGTAGTTTTTGAGATGGAGTAATTTATGGAGATATCTAACAAACAGGGCCCTCAAAGCCAGGTCAGAACTGGACTGGTTCCTAAAAATATCTGTGTTGCAAATTTTCTCGAAAATGTGAAAAATCACTACTAAATTTCTAAACCTCCTCCTGTCGTAAAAAAATAAAAAGACATTTAAAAAACTATTCCAACCTACAGTAGACAAATAGTAGATGCTAGTTGTAAACTATTTTGTATGGAATAACTATCTGTCTTACATGCAGACATTTTTTTCCAAATTTGCACAATATTTTTCAAAAATAAGCAAGGATTGTGTGGACCAAAATTTCTTACTTAAAGCACAATGTGTCACGAGAAAACAATTTCTGAATCACATGGATAGATAAAAGTGTCAAAAACTTATTCTCACATAAAGTGACACATATCAGATTTAAAAAATGGGGTTTTGTCAGGGAGGTCAAGACTGGCTGCATCAGTAAGGGGTTAAAAGCACAAACACAAGGCCATACTTGAAGCTTAATTGCTGGACATAAAAACATTCCCACTAGGAGGCAATATATGCCCTAATGCTACAAGGGAAATATTGCATGGGTGCAGCTCACTGATGAACAATTGCCCACACATTCATCCATGGGGGGAGGGCAATTGCTTAGTGCAAAACTGCACATTGGATAAGAACCAGTTCACACCAGTATGAAGAAAAGCCACAGTACCATACAGGTAAGATTTCTCGAATGCAAAAATACTAAGAACCACTTACACGCCCACTATACAGAGGGAGGTGATTGCAAGTATTACAATGGCATATGCAGTGGGGAAGAAAAGTATTTAGTCAGCCACCAATTGTGCAAGTTCACTCACTTAAAAAGATGAGAGAGGCCTGTAATTGACATCATAGGTAGACCTCAACTATGAGAGACAAAATGAGAAAACAAATCCAGAAAATCACATTGTCTGCTTTGGAAAGAATTTATTGGCAAATTATGGTGGAAAATAAGTGTTTGGTCACCTACAAACATGCAAGATTTCTGGCTGGCTCACAGACCTGTAACTTCTTCTTTAAAAGGCCTGTTTGGACTTGCTATCAGTATAAATGCCAAATGTTCAACAACACAGCATATCAGCGTTATAGCCAAATTATCTTGATTATTTATTAAACTTCACAAACGTGACATATACATTTCAATGATACTTGCGATTCACCATATAGTCCATATTGTAACGTTTCTGTAGGCATAAAATGATCATAACGTCCGTTTCTCACGTCTCATGGCTTGAGAAAAAGGTGGATCGTTGCACATCGTCGCACATCTGTTCTGCCGGTCGCCTGACTGGTTGCTATCTCTGGCTACACGAGATGTGAGAAACCAAAGTAGAACTGTTTGGTAGAAACAAAACTCTTCGTGTTTGGAGGAGAGAGAATGCCGAGTTGCATCCAAAGAACTCCATACCTATTGTGAAGAATGAGGATGGCAACATTATGCTTTAGGGCTGTTTCTCTGCAAAGGGACCAGGATGACTGATCCCTGAACATTAAATAATGAATGGGGCCATGTATTGTGAGATTTTGAGAGCAAACCTCCTTCCATTAGCAAAGGCATTGAAGATGAAACGTGGCTGTATAAGCCGAGTACCTCGGTAGGCTTCCCGGAATACAGCGAAGTCACGTATGAAGCAAACGACTCCAACACCAGTTCAACAACAGTATGGTTTACTGAATTTTTTAGAAAAGTATGGTGAACAAATCCCCCAAATACTTGTGTACAAACTTGTGCCCAAGGCCCCTGTGCTGCTCAGTGCACCACCGGAGATGTATCCTCAGGATGCATAATAAGTTTACCTACCTGTCGGGTTCAGAAAGGCGGAACAACCTCTAACTTTTAATACCATACAAAGACAGGAAAAATCATGTGCGGTGCCATTCAAAGGCATTCTCGCAGTGCAGCACAGCAGCTTACAACTTAACAAACTGTACCCGCTATTCCCAGATATAAACATATAATACAGATTCTCTCACAGGCGAATGGTTGTATAAATAGCAGTGCTATAGCAAGCCCCGTCCAATGTCCCGAATCGGGGGGGCATACTTGGGTAAATACTTATGGCATGAAACCAAACCTAATCACTGAAAAAATCTATATAGTCCTTAGAGTTTGGAAACAAACAAAAAAAAAAATTCACTGCAAATAGGCCTACAAACCCTCTCTCTAAAATATAACTTTTATTCAATTCCCATAAAATACACATATATAAAAGTAAATATTATGTAGATTAAGTTCACCACTTTGATACATTAAAGGGGGAGTGTGTGATATCTATCCCTATACAAGGTCCTACACTCACCCTGTTTTAAGGTAGGGTAGTCGTCCCGAAAGGGTCGGCCCCACCATCCAGGGTAAAATCTGACGCCACAGGAAAATAAACACATCTGTGGCGTCAGATGAAGGTCGTATATCACTAATGATACATGTGATCTATGCTTCAGTTTTGAATACAGGAAGTTTTTCCTAATGGAATATTGGGGGTGTATAAGACCACCTATGATCCATGTATTAATATATACCTGATCCACAGTATTGAGGTCACTTAATTACTGAACTTATATAGGTGTGTGACCATTGTGTTGTGTTGATTTTTCAGTATATTTAACCCAATAAGTGACCTCCTATTGATTTTTTAGGGAGTTGTGTATTTTGAACTTGGCCTTTACACTATATACTAAGATATCTGTGTAATCTGTTCACTGATATTTTGACCCTATATTTCGTGTATATTTGAAAGAAAAGGGACTGAATAGAATTATATCAGGGTTTTACCCTGGATGGTGGGGCCGACCCTTTCGGGACGACTACCGTACCTTAAAACAGGGTGAGTGTAGGACCTTGTATAGGGATAGATATCACACTACTCCCCCCTTTAATGTATTAAAAGTGGTGACCTTAAGCTACATAATATTTACTTTTATATATGTGTATTTTATGGGAATTGAATAAAAGTTATATTTTAGAGAGAGGGTTTGTAGGCCTATTTGCAGTGAATTTTTATTTTTTTTTATGAAACCAAACCTACCCTAACTAAACTAACTACAGGCCTGCACACAGTCCTGGGTTCAATGGCATACACGCATGTGACTGGGGTACCTTGCGATGGCCGGCAGTTACCTCTCTGACGTAAAGATCCCCGCTGATGGAGCTGATATCCCAGATATAGTCACTCCTCTCAGTCTCTGAGGTGTTCCTTCCATCCCGGAGCTTTCTATTCCAACAGTATCCATGTAGACAACAACACTCCTCTCTCTCTCTCTCTGAAGCAGCTCACAGTTCAGGGCCTCACCGGCTTAACAGGCTTTCAGGGAAAGCTGAGTCGATCCTCACCCAGCATCTGTCCTCTCCTGATCTCTCTGTGTCTTCTCCTGCTGTAGCTCAAAATGGCTGCTGCTGCCTCGTGACAGTTATCACAAGTCTCTCATTTGCATACACCAGAAACTGGAGACATCTTGTGGCTAAACAGTAGAATGCAACAGAATACTTTACAATTATAAATAACACATATGATTTTACCGAGTAAACACAGTGAGGCTGTTCCACTATCCCACATACCAGCCCACTAGTTGGCATCCTCAACAACCCTCCCCACACAAACTCGTCTTGCACATAGCGCTGGGGGTACACCAGCATTGGACCTGGGCGTCCCATGTGGGACTAGAGGCTTAGGGGCTTCAGGCACATCCCCTGGGCAAGGGTTTCTCTCTCTAGGTGGCAAGCTTGCCACAGTCGGAACCTCAGTCTTGACCGGAACCGGGACAGCCCACCACTGAGACAATTTGAGGTAATGGAGGGTGCTTTTTATGCACTTTTGATGTTAAACGTCTCTACAGTAATACCCCATATGAAGGGGGTATGGAAGCAGCGAGAAATAAGCTTGTATTGAACACTAAATTATCTAATGAGCTCATTGCATGTCTAATGAGCCTATTGGATATTATACTCTGCAGTAACTTTTTTATTTAATATTTGGTTTGGAATACTACTTGCAGCTACTGGGGACCTCGTTGGGCTCCCCTGTCGCTCCAAGCTATGCAAATATATTTATGGAGGCCGTTGAGGCTAAATACATCTATCAGAGTGAATGGACTATGCATTTGAAATTGTGGCTCAGATTCGTCGATGATGTGTTCGTACTTTGGACGGGACCAAGGGACGAATTGGATGCGTTTGTGATGTATATTAATTCGATCCATCCTTTGTTGGAATTCACTATGACTTGTAGTGATTTGTCCATCAGTTTTCTAGATGTACAAGTAACAGTAGAAAATGAAAAGTTGGAGACTACATTATATACCAAGGATATGGACTGTAATAATTTACTTCATGCTAACTGTCAACATGCCCGCAATGTGATTAAAGCCATTCCCAAAGGCCAACTTATACAAGCAAAAAGAATCTGCTCATCAGAAGAGGAATATGAGAAAAATAGACTGTCCCTTATTGAAAAATTTGTGCACAGGGGGTACCCGAGAGTTGAACTCACCAAGGTTAGTCTGGAAGTTAGTAAAATGAAGAGAGAGGACCTTGTTGTCCAGAAAAGTAAAAAGGATGAGGGTAGACTGGGGTATGTATCAACTTATGATGTACACACTGAATTAGTTAGGAAGACTATTTTGAAGTTCTGGTATATTTTGCAGAATGATCCTAGGTATAAACATCTGTTTTTTTAATGCCCGAGATTTATTTACCAAAGAGGGAGACAATTGGCAATAGTTTTATTCATTTGGATTTGAAAAACAGACAAACACGACAACAATTTTTATGTACACAAAGAAAAGGGACATTCCCATGTATGGCATGTCAAAATTGCAATGGAATAATTAGGGGTGATCAGATTTCCCATCCTACAAAGGGGTATCCAGTTAAAGTCTTTGTATATTACACATGCAATTCAAGTAATGTCATATATCTTCTTAAGTGCCCTTGTGGTAAGGTTTATGTGGGCCAAACATCTCGTAACATGCGTATAAGACTGAATGAGCGTAGGTCACAGATAAACCTTTTCCAGACAAAGATGGAAAAAGGTTTAGATAAGAAAGAAAAAAGAAAGGAAAGTTGTAAGAAGAAGTTTGTCGAGTCATCAGTGACCAGACATTTCCATGAACAAAGGCATAATATCTCAGAGATGAGATAGTGTGTACTTCAGCAAATTGAGGGGATAGATGCAGAGCAGATCTGGATACGTTTATTACAACGGGAGATTTTTGGATCACGAAAATGGAGTCATTATCCCCAATAGGACTTAATGAGGAATGCCAATAGAATGTTTTTCTATGGGTAGATAAGGAGATTGTTGTACCTCTCGATAATGCCTGATGTGTCCGGGAATCAGTCGGGAGTGTAGATCTTGCCGTACAACCGCATAATGAGATAAGTATAGGTGCGCATGTGCTGGAAAGGTTGTGAAGTGCGGGTTTCCATGTTAGGAATTGGGTAGGCCTAGCTCTCCTGGTTAGTAACATAAGATGATAAATGTAATTTCTTATTAATATTAAGTATGATATTTTGATGTTTTTAATATGTTATTGTATGTGGTCTTTGTATTTTTTTTAAACAATTTAGATAAGGTTGCTACTTACTGAGTGGTTCTTGGTACGCTTGATAAAGGGGGCATGTCTTGCCCCCAAAACGTAGCATGGGCACTACAGACATGACAGAGTAGTTAGTCGGTTCTCTTGTCCATATCAGAGAAGACGTTAAGTCTGATTAAAGCACCGGCACTCATTTGTTTTGTTTGAAGCTGAGAGGCCAGCCAGCCCATTTAAAGTGGTGATACGAACTGTACTTCTGGATAGCAGGTCATGTATATTCATATATGAACTATCTGCACAATATATGTCTATGTGAAAATTGGGAAAAATATTAAAAAGAAAAGCAACAAGAGAAAGCGTTATGCAACAGTTTTTGTGGGTATAAATGCTGAAGGTAGCAGGTGGGGACCTGCGTTATTGCTGCGGACCTGATCCAATATGTCGGTTGTTAATATATAAGGAGTACACCCCTGTGTAATTTTGATGTCAGCCAGTGGCAGCTCATGCATGACACCTGCGGTTTGCTCAGGTCCTTTGAGGAGGCCACATTATTTGTCAGTTGCCAGGACTACAAGATGAACAACGTCATTCCACTGCTTCATGTCCTGGAACAGATGCTGTAAAATCTGTCTGGTCAGGGGACTGGAGACGTGGCGACTACATCTCATGGCCACATGAGTCTGGTGGGTGCTGAACTGGAGGAGGACATTGGAGCACAAGCAGTGCCTGGTGAAATGAGTGGTTTTTCTACTTAGGCGGTGGTAGAGGCAGATGAGGAAGACGAGGCAGATAACCCAGACACATCGTGGCAGTATACAGTGGAGATAGAGGCAGGGAGTCCCTCAGAATCACTTGCGCAGATGGCACGCTGCATGCTGATTTGCCTGGCTAGTGACAGCCAAATAGTAACCATCTGGCAGAGGGTTGACTTCTGGCTCTCCACCCTCTTGGCCCTCACTACTGGTCCAAAATGGGAGTCTTTTTTTCACCTGCTGAGAGGGAGGACAAATTCAAATACTATAGAGAAATCCTATTTTGTCTGTTGGCCACTGCCTATCTGCGCCATCGTCCATCCCCTGACAGGTGGTGGCGTACTTGGACAGCACTCTGCCACCCCAGATAGAAGATCCGCTGGACTACTGGGCAGCCAAACTTGATGTGTGGCCGCAACTTGCTGAGTTTGCACTGGAGAAGCTGTTCTGCCTGGCCAGAAGTGTGGCATCAGAGCTGGTGTTCAGTGCTTCGGGGGCCATAGTAACGCCAAGGAGAACACGCTTGTCCACCCGAAATGTGGAGAGACTCACCTTTGTCAAGATGAATCAGGCGTGGATCGGCCAGGATTTCCACACACCAATGCCTTATGCATCAAATTTAGAGATGTGCGAATTGATTCTAACGAAGTGGAATTCGTTTAGAATTTCAGGAAAACTTCGGTTCTGAACGAAGTCGAAGATTGGGGTACTTTGCGTGAAAGAAGTGTGCTTTTGATTAATAAAATGGCTACGAGCACATGGGGCAAAGAACTCTGGGAGGAAGAAGGGCATAGCCTACATGACATGTGCAGAGATGAAGCCAATCAGAGACTGGCGGGATTCTGTGACGTCACCGCACTATATAAGTCCGGGCGCGACACTTGGAGATCATACCGCTCTCACTGTACTGATTAGGGAAGGTGCTGCCATGGCTGCTTATGATATCTCTTACTAAAGAACTCATTTTTATTCAGTGGTTTTTGGGGGGTGTCACAGCTTGTCTCAGAGACTGCTTCTCTTAACGTTCTATTTCTGATATTGTGGGGTATTGGAACTGAAGTCCAGTGTGCGTCCAATGCAGCTGCATAAACATTTTAATGCTATCTGCTCACAGCACATTGAATATCCAAGGGTTATCTAAGCCTATTCCTGTTGTATTCATTTAAAGAAACAGCGTTTTTACAATCCAAATTCACTTCATTTTTGGTTGCTCACGTCTTTTGCGCAATTTACATCCAGGGGTTAATTAAGCGTTGTTCTGCTGTTGTGGTCACTAAAAGAAACCGTCTTTTTCACCGCCAAAAAAGAAATTTTTCCTGTAGCATAATTCATAACCGAAGGTTAATTACAAGTTTTTCTCTTCTTGTGTACTGTAAAATACATGCCATTTTAACACACTACAAAGCTGGTAGTTTTTGGTTGCTCAATTATTTTGCGCAATTTACATCCAGGGTTTAATTAAGCGTTGTTCTGCTGTTGTGTTCACTAAAAGAAACCGTCTTTTTCACAGCAAAAAAATACATTTTTCCTGTAGCATAGTTCATAACCGACGGTTAGTTACAAGTTTTTCTCTTGATGTGTACCGTAAAATACATGCCATTGTAAAACGCTACAAAGCTGGTAATTTTTGGTTGCTCATTTCTTTGGTGCAATTTAGATCCAGGGGTTAATTAAGCATTGTTCTGCTGTTGTGGTCACTAAAAGAAACCTTCTTTTTCACCACCAAGAAGCAATTTTGCCTGTAGCATAATTCATATCCGAAGGTTAATTAAGCCTGTTTGTGCTTTTACATTCAGTAAAATAAACAGTGTTTTTAAACGACATACAAGTAAATTTTTCCTGGCCATTTGTGGAGCGCAATTTATATCCAAGGGTTACCCAAGCTTGTTACTGGGTTCATTTGGAGTCAAATACAGGGTGTGTATTTATCATATACAGATATCTTCATCAAACAGTGTCTGTACATTTTAGAACAAACAGTATGTCAGACAGAGAGGTGGCAGGCTCTTCACCTGCGAGTGGCAGTGGCACAAACATTCCTGGAGCAGGCACAGGTCGCAGCACAGCAAGGGGACGTCGCAGCAGGGGTCACTCGGTGAGGCCACAACTGCCGCTGTCATCTAGCGGCCGTGTGTTGTTCAGTAACCCAATGGTTCTTGATTGGTTGACTAGGTCATCCATTTCCTCCCAGATGACATCTGACAACCCCAGCCAAGAGTCGGTGGGAACGTCAGACACAACCCTTAGTTGGCATGGCCCGGGAGCGGGTCAGCGGCCCTCACCTGTCCTCAACCCGCCTCTGTCTCATCCGGTTCCCTCAGCCAGAGATCTACTATCTGGTCTGGGCTCAGCGCCACTATATAGCGAGGATGAACAATTTGAGGAGGGCAGTCAGCAGCTACTTGGCAGCGAGGAAATGGGGCCAAAATCGCCTGCTTCTTACAGTAGGCGGCAAAGTATAGATGTGGAGAGCGGCATGGGAGGTCATTTTGTGAGGGGTCAGCCCCTGCATACCAAGACCGGTGATGAGGACAGCAGTGACGATGAAACACAAGTAGATGATGATATAGTCGACCGCACTTGGGAGCCGGGTGACGCAAGGACTTCATCATCATCATCAGGAGAAGAGGGCGTCAGCTTGTGCGTCAGGCAGCGGCGCAGCCAGAAAGTGGGTTGTGTGGCCGTGAGTCAGCACAATAGCAGCAGTGTGAGGTCGGGAGCCAAGCGGCCACGGGGTAAAAAACCCGCTTCTCAGCTCCAAGAAAGTAGCAGCACAGGGGCTCAGCGAGGCAGCGGCGGTAGTAATCACCCAGTGCGGAGTGTTGGCGGCAAAATCAGATACTCGGAGGTGTGACAATTCTTTGCTAAGACACTGGAGAAGCCGAATATGGGTATATGTACAATCTGTAGGCAGAAAGTGAAGTGTGGCCAGGGAGCTAACGTTGACACCACGGCCCTGCGTCAACACATGCAGCGTCAACATCCGGTGGCCTGGGGGAAACATGGCTCAGATGTGGTGGTCCATCCTGCCGCCACAGCAACAGCAGCAGCAGCGCCCAGTGGCACACATGCCATTGAAGCCATTCAAAGCTCCACCACCTCTGCAGAAGGGAGCTGTTTCTCTTTGACATAATCTCCCGGTCCAGATGCTCCTGCTCCTCGCTACTCATGGCGCCAGCAGTCGTTCAGCAAGGCGATTTCAAAGAGACAACAGTATGCGTCCAACCACCCTAAGGTGCAGAAGCTGACCGTGCTCCTGTCCAAGTTTTTGGTACTGCAGTCCCTCCCTTTCCAAATGGTGGACTCTGCACCGTTCAGAGAACTTATGGCTTGTGCCGATTCGAGATGGAGAGTTCCAAGCCGTAATTTCTTTTCCAAAAAGGCAGTACCAGCACTTCATAAATATGTAGAACAGAAGGTGGGTCAGTCCTTGAGCTTATCTGATTGTTCCAAAGTGCAAGGAAAACGCGGACGTCTGGAGCTGTAACTAGGGTCAGGGCCAGTACATGTCCTTTACGGCCCACTGGGTGAATGTGCTTCCTGCCCAGGCACACCAACAACTTGGACAGGAGACGGCGCTTTCTCCTCCACGTTGTCAAACTGCGGCTCCTGCGCCAATGTCCGCCTCCTCCTCCTCCACCACCACCACCATCTCAGCCTCCACAAGTACTGCTCCATCATACCACATTTGTAGGGCACAGCGGTGTCACGCAGTTCTACACCTGGCTTGCCTCGGCGAACGAAGTCACACAGGGGAGGAACTGCTCAGCGTCATGCAGCAAGAAATTGATGTGTGGCTTTCTCCGCGCCAACTGCAAATCGGAACCATGGTGATGGACAATGGGAGGAACATGGTGTCCGTGCTGGACAGAGGAGGGATGGTCCATGCGCCATGCATGGTGCACGTGTTCAATTTGGTTGTGAAAAGGTTCCTGAAGTCTTCCACCGATCTTCAGAAGATTCTGAAAATGGCCAGGAAACTGTGCATGCACTTCATCCATTCCTATAATGCCAGGAACACCCTCCTCGAGTTGAAGTGGCAGAACGGCCTCCCCCAACACACTCTGATATGCGATGTTTCCACCCGTTGTAATTCCAGCATGCAATGTTGGACCGACTTTTATAAACAGAGAAAGGCCATTAACGATTTTTTTATGATCCAGAGGACAGGAGTACTCCCCTGTGTAACTTTGATGTCAGCCAGTGGCAGCTCATACGTGACACCTGCCGTTTGTTGAGGCCATTCGAGGAGGTGACGTTATTTGTCAGTCGCCGGGAATACGGGATGAATAACGTCATTTCACTGCTTCATGTCCTGGAACAGATGCTGAAAATTCTGTCTGGGCAGGGGACTGGAGACGTGGCGACAACATCTCGTGGCGACATGAGTCCGGGGTGGACTGAAATGGAGTAGGAGGAGGAGGGGACATTGGAGCAGAAGCATTGTATGGTTGAAATGAGGGGGATTTTCTACCCAGGTGACAAGAGAGGAGGAGCAGGAGCAGCTGGAGGAGGAGATGGAGATGAGGAAGAAGAGGCAGATGACCGCAAGCACCGTGGCAGTATGCAGTGGAGATGGAGGCAGGGAGCCCCTCGGAGTCACTTGTGCAGATGACCCGCAGCATGCTGATTTGCCTGGCTAGTGACAGCCAAATAGTTAGCATCCGACAGAGGGTTGACTTCTGGCCCTCCACCCTATTGGACCCTCGTTACCGGTCCAAAATGGGAGCCTTTTTCCCAGCTATTGAGAGGGAGGACAAATCAAAATACTATAGGGAAATCTCCCTAGTCAGTTGGCCGTGCTATATGCGGCATCGTCCTCCTCTGGGCAGGTCTGACCGGGGGGTTCTTCAGCGCTCACGTACTACTGCCGCGGCTGTGGGGGAGGGTGGAGGGGGTAGGAGCAGTACCAGCTCCATCAGAAGCAACCTAAAATCTGGAGTTTACTGATGAGCAGCTTCCTTCACCCGCCCAGTGAGGAGGGGCAGTCGCCAGCAGCAGCAGCAGGACCTGGAAACAGACTCTGAACCAACAGGTGGTGGACTACTTGGACAGCACTCTGCCACCCCAGTTAGAGGATCCGCTGGACTACTGGGCAGCAAAACTGGATGTATGGCCGCAACTTCCCCAGTTTGTAGTGGAGAAGCTGTCCTGCCCGGCCAGTAGTGTGGAATCAGAGCGCGTGTTCAGTGCGGCGGGGGCCATCGTTACCCAAGGAGAACCGTTTGTCCACGGGAAATGTGGAACGACTGACCTTTGTCAAGATGAATCAGGCGTGGATCGGCCAGGATTTCCACACACCCAAAGCCTTTGGCGTCAGACTACATCAGCCATGACGCCTCACCCAAACTGTGAGAAATGGTCTGGGTTCAAAACTACCTGCCTCAGCCACTATTCTGATGCCGCCACCCGCCTGATGCCCCAAAATCTGCTGACAGTTTCTCCATCAGCCTATCAACCCTCTTTGCCAGGGACAGTATTGCCACCCACCCCCACTCTCTGTCATTGTTCCTTCTATGACCCCATGCTGCTGCGGTGTTGCTAGTGCCGTGGGCATCCACACTGTGTCATTGTGCCACTCTCTTACCTTTCATGCGCTGCTGCTTTGTTGCTGCTGCCGTGACCTCCACACTGTGTCAATGTGCCACTCTGTTGGCCTAACTCCTTTTTTAGCCCCCCTCCAAATGACATTGTGCCACAGTCTGACCTCATTCTGCTGCTGCCATGACCTCCACCATGTGTCATTGTGCACTCTGTGGCCTACTCCAGTTTGTTGCCACCTCCAGAATGTCAATTGTGCTACTCTCAGACCTCATGCTGCTGCTGCTGCGTGGACCCTCCACCCTGTGTCATTGGGCCATTCCTGTGCATACTCCATTTTTTGGCCACTCCAGAATGTCATTGTGCAACTGTCCTTACACTCATGCGCCTTCTGCCGTGACCTCCACACTGTGTCATTGTGCCACACTGTGGCCTACACCTTTTTTGCCACCCTCCAGAATGGTCATGTCGCCACTGTCTGAACTTCATGTTTTGCTGCTGCTGGTGACCTCCACACTAAGTCCCTTGTGCCACTCCTGTGGCCTACTCCTGTTTTTCCCACCTCCATAATGTCATTGTGCACTGTCTGACCTCAAGCTGCTGCTGCCGTGACCTCCACACTTGTCATTGTGCCACTCTGTGGCCTACTCCAGTTTTTGCACCTCCAGAATGTCATTGTGCACTGTCTGACCTCATGCTGCGCTGCCGTGACCTCCACACTCTGTCATGGCCACTCTGTGGCCTTCTCCTGTTTTTGCCATCTCCAGAATGTCATTGTTGACACTCTCTGACCTCATGCTGCTGCTGCCGTGACCTCCACACTGAGTCCATTTTGCCACACTGTGGCCTAGCTCCTGTTTTTGCCACCTCCAGAATGACATTGTGCCACTGTCACCTCATGCTGCTGCTGCCGAGACCTCCACAATGTGACACTGTGCCACTCTTGGCCTACTCAGTTTGTTTGCCACCTCCAGAATGTCATTGAGTCCATCGTCTGACCTCATGCTGCTGCTGCTGTCAGTGACCTTCACACTGTGCCATTGCGCCACATCTGTGGCCTCCCTGTTTTTTGCCACCTCCATAATGTCATTGTGCACTGTCTGACCTCATGCTGCTGCAGCCGTGATCTCCACACTGTGTCATTGCGCCACTCTGTGGCCTACTCTGTTTTTTTGCCACTTCCCAAGAATGTCATTGTGCCACTCTCTGACCTCATGCTGCTGCTGCCGTGACCTCCACACTGTGTCATGTGGCCACTCTGAGGCCTATTCCATTTTTGCCACCTCCAGAATGTTATTGGTGGGGCCACTGTCTGACCTCAAGCTGCTGCTGCCGTGACCTCACACTGTGCCATAGTGCCACTCCTGGTGGCCTATTTTCCCTGTATTTTTGTCCCCGCCCCCAACTTCAGAATGTCATTGTGCCACTGACTGACCTCACTGCTGCTGCCGTTACCCTCCACAATGTGGTCATTGTGCACTCTGTGGCCTACTCCTGTTTTTGCACCTCCAGAAATGTAATTGAGCCACTGTCAGACCTCATGCAGCTGCTGCCGTGACCTCCACACTTGGTCATTTTGCCACTCGTGTGGCCTACTCCTGTTTTTTGCCACCTCCAGATGGCATTGTGCCACTGTCTGACCTCATGCATCTGCTCCGTGACCTCCACACTGTGCATTGTGCCACTCTGTTGTCCCTACTTCCTGTTTTGGACATCTCCATTCCAGAATGTCCCATAGTGCCACTGTCTGACCTCACTATATGCTGCTGCACTGACCTCCAACACTGTGTCATTGTGCCACTCTGTGGCCTATCTCCAGTTTTTGCCACCTCTAAAGAATGTCATTGAGCCACTGTCTGACCTCATGCTGCTGCAGCCGTGACCACCACACTGTTCATTATGCCACTCTGTGCCAACTTCCAGTTTTTGCCACCTCAAGAAATGTCCATTGTGCCACTTCTGATCTCATGCTGCTGCTGCGTGACCTCCACACTGTGTCACTGGTAAACGCTGTGGCCTTCTCTGTTTATGCCACCTCCAGAAACATTGTGCCACTGTCTGACCTCAAGCTGCTGCTGCATTACTCCACACTGTGTCATTGTGCACTCTAATGGCCTTACTCCTGTTTTAGCACCTCCAAATGTCATGTTCCACTCTCTGACTTCAAGCTGCTCGCTTCCGTTACCTCCACACTGTGTCATTGAGCCCTCTGTGGCCTTCTCCTGTATTTTGCCACCCTCCAAAAATGTCATTGTGCCACTCCGCTGACTTCATGCTGAGCTGCTGTTCGTTACTTCCAACACTGTGTCATTGTGCCACTCTGTGGCTACACCTGTTTTTCCACGTCCAGAATGTCACTGTGCCAGCTCTCTGACTTCATGCTGCTGCTGCCGTAGACTCCACAACTTGTGTCATTGTGCCACCTGTGGCCTACTCTGTTTTTTCCACCTCCAGAATGTCATTTTGCCACTGTCTGACCGTCAATGCTGCTGCTGCAGCCGACACCTCCACACTGAGTAATTGTTCAACTCTGTGGCCTACTCCAGTTTTTTGCCACCCACCAGAATGTCATTGTGCCACTGTCTGACCTTCATGCTGCTGCTGCCCGTGACCTCCACACTCAGTCATTGTGCCACTCTGTGGCCTTCTCCCAGTTTTTGCCACCTCCAGAATGTCATTGTGCCACTGTCTGACCTCATGCAGCTACTGCCGTCACCTCCACACAGGTCATTGTGCCACACTGTGCCTACTCCAGTTTTTGCCCCTCCAGAATTTCATTGTGCCACTGTCTGACTTTCATGTTGCGCTGCCGTGACTCACACATGTCCTTTTGCCACTCTGTGGGCCTACTCCTGTTTTTTCCACCTCCAGAATGTCATTGTGCCACTGTCTGACCTCATGCTGCTGCATGCCTGTGACCTCCACACCTGTGTCATTGTGCCACTCTGTGGCCTACTCCATTTTTATTGCCACCTCAGAATGTCATTGTTCGCCACTGTACTGACCTCATGCCTGCTGCGCCCGTGACCTCCACACTCTGTCATTGTGGCCACTCTGTGGCCTTCTCCTGTTTTTGCCATCTACAGAATGTCATTGTGCCACTCTTGCTGACCTCATGCTGCTGCTGCCGTGACCTCCACACTGTTACATTGAGCCACTCTGTGGCCTTACTCCTGTTTTTTGCACCCCATAATGTCTTTGTGCCATGTCTGACCTCATGCTGCTGCTGCCGTAGACCTCCACACTGTGTCACTGTGCCACTCTTGTGGCCTACTCCAGTTTTTTCCACCTCTAGAATGTCATTGTGTCACTTTCTGACCTCATGCTGCTGGCCCTTGGGTGCTGTGACCTTCACACTGTGTCCATTGCGCCACTCTTTGGCCTACTCCTGGTTTTGCCACCATCCAGAATGTCATTGTGCACTGTCTGACCCCCTCAAGCGCAGCTGCCGTGATCTCACACTGTGTCATTGCGCACTCTTTGCCTACTCCTGTTTTTGCCACTTCCAGAATGTCTTGTGCCACTCTCTGAACTCATGCTGCTGCTGGTCGTTGACCTCCACACTGTGTCATTGTTGCCACTCTTGTGGCCTATTCCATTTTTTGCCACCTCCAGAATGTTAATGTGCCACGTCTGCCTCATGCAGCTGCTGCCGTGACCTCCACACTGTGTCATTGTGCCACTCGGTGGCCTATTCCTGATTTTGCCACCTTCGCAGAATGTCAATTGTGCCACGCCTGAACCTCATGCTGCTGCTGCCCGTGACCTCCACAAATTTGGTCTGTGTGCCACGCGTGGCCTACTCCATTTTTTGACACTCCAGAAATGTAATTGTGCCACTGTCTGACCTCATGCTGCTGCTCTGACCTCCACACCGAGGTCATTGTGCCACTCTGTGGCCTACTCCAGTTTTTGCCACCGTCCAGAAAGTCATTGTGCCACTTTCTGACCTCATGCTAGCTTCTGTCCGTGACCTCCACACTGTGTCATTATGCCACTCTGTGGCCACCCAGTTTTGCCACCTCAAGAATGTCATTGGCCACTTGTCTGATCTCAATGCTGCTGCTGCCGTGACTCCACACTGTGTCACTGTACCACTCTGTGTCCTTTCTCCTGTTTAAGCCACCTCCAATGTCATAGTTCGCACTGTCTGACCTCATGCTGCTGCTGCATTACTCCACACTGAGTCAATTTGTTGCCACTCTATGGCCTTCTCCTGTTTTTGCACTCCAGAATGTCATTGTTCCACTCTCTGACTTCATGCTGCTGCTTCCGTGACCTCACACCTGTGTCATGAGTCCACTCTGTGGCCTTCTCCTGTTTTTGCCACCTCCAAATGTCATTGTGCCACTCGCTGCTTCATGCTGCTGCGAGTCGTAACCTCCACACTGTGTCATTGTGCCACTCTGTGGCCTACTCCTGTTTTTTCCCACCTCAGAATGTCATGTGCCCCTCTGACTTCATGCCTGCATGCTGCCGAAACCTCACACGTGTCATTGATGCCACTTCTGTGTCCTACACCTGTTTTTTCACCTCCAGAATGTCCATTGTGCCACTGTCAACCTCATGCTGCTGCAGCTGCCGTCATCCCCCCCCCCCCCACCCCCCCCGCAGATCCACACTGTGTCATTGTGCAACTCCTGGCCTACTCCAGTTTTTTGCACCTCCAGAATGTCATTGTGCCACTGTCTGACTCATGCTGCTGCTGCGTGAACTCCACACTCTGTCCATTGTGCCACTTGTGGCCTTCCTCCTGTTTTTTGCCACCTCCAGAAGCATTGTGGCCACTGTCCTGACCTCATGCGCTACTGCGATACCTCCACAGTGTCATTGTGCACTCTGCGGCTACTCCTGTTTTTCCACCTCCAGAATGGCATTGTGCCACTCTCTTACCTCATGCTGCTGCTGTGGCTGCTGCGTACCCCTCCACTCGTTCATTGTGCCGACTCTGAGGCCTACTACAGATTTGCCTACCTGGAAGTCATTGTGCCACTGTCGACCTCATGCTGCCTGCCTGCCGTGGACCTCCTCACTGGTGTCCATTTACCACTCTGTGGCCTTCTCCTGTTTATGCCACCTCCAGAATGTCATGAGCCACTGTCTGACCTCAAGCTGCTGCAGCCGTGACCTCCACACTGTGTCCAGTGTGCACTCTGTGGCCTTCTCCAGTTTTTGCCACCCCAAATGTCATTGTGCCACTGTCTGACCTCATGCTGCTACTGCCGTGACCTCCACACAGTGTCTTTGTGGCACTCTGCGGCCTACACCTGTTTTTGCCACCTCCCAATGTCATTGTGCCACTCTCTGACCGCCATGCTGCCTGCTGTGGCTGGCTGCCGTACCCTCACTCTGTGTCATTGTGCCACTCGTGGCTACTCCAGTTTTGCCTACTCCAGAATGGACATTGTGCCACTGTCTGACCTCATGCTGCTGCTGGCCGTAACCTCCACACTGTGTCATTGTACCACTCTGTCCTTCTCTGTTTATGCCACCTCCAGAATGTTCCATTGTGCCACTGTCTGACCTCATGCTTGCTGCCTGCCGTGACCTCCACACTGTGTCATTGTACCACTCTGTGGCCTTCTCCTGGTTTTTGCCACATCCAGAATGTCATTGTGCCACTGTCCTGACTTCATGCAGCTGCTGTCGTGACTCTCCACACTGTGTCCATTGTGTGCCACTCTGTGGACTACTCCTGTTTTTTCCACCTCCAGAATGTCATTGTGCCACTGTCCTGACCTCATGCTGCTGCTGTCTGTGACCTCCCCATTGTGTCATTGTGACATTCTGTGGCCTAACTCCCAGTTTTTTGCCACCTCAGATGTCAGTGTGCCCCTGCCTGACCTCATGCTGCTGCTTCCATTACCTCCACACTGTGTCATTTGTCCCACTCTGTGGGCCTACTCCTGTTTTTGCCACCACCAGAATGTCCATTGTGCACTCCTGACTTCATGCTGCGTGCTTCCGCCCGTCACCTCCACACCCTGTCACTGATGTTGCCACCTAGCTCTCAGCTGTTTTTTTCCAGCTTTCCGCTGCCATGAACCTTATCAGGCTCCATTACCGCTTGCGTTTTTTGTCAGTTTTCCCTCTTAAGTGCCCAGAATTTTAATAGTCAAGCTATCTAAGAGCGGCGGCATTCGTGTGCGTGTCATACTAAAACACCAACATTGGTATGAAGACCAAACCAAGCTCCTCTGCATATTTAAGCATGGCACAACTTCTACAGTACCCTGCAGGCACTGTGCAGCCTGGTAAATAAGCTGTTTTTTAAACGCAATTCGGACCAAAAACGAATTTTGTCGAAAACTCAATCGAAGTCCACCGAATCGAATTTTTGAGAAGATTCGCCCATCTCTAATCAGTTTAAGATTAGCCATGACTCTTACCCAAAACTTTGAGAAAATTAGTCTGTATTCCATCTGGATACCTGCCTCAGCTACTATTCCTGAAGCTGCCAAACGCCTGAATGCAAACATCGCTGCCATGCTTTCTCCATTTACCACCCACCATGCATTACCAGGATTGCTATTGCCCTCTCACCTCCCCACTCTTCACTAGCCATTATTTAGACTTCTGATAGGAAAAGCGAAGAAGAATAAAAAAAAAAAAAAAAAAACACAACGGAAATAAAAAAGACGAACAAAAGACAAACCAAAAAAAAAAAAAAAAAAATGAAAAAAAAGAAAAAAATAAAAAAGCACTGTAACAGAACAAAGAAACAAAAAACCAAAAAGAAATACAAACCTGGAGAATAAGACAGAACAAAAAAAAAGGAAAAAAAAAGAAAAATACCACTAAAAAAAACAGAAACGAAAAAAAAAAAACCCAGACCAAACCAACATAATCAAGAAAAAGAAACTACAACAGAAACAAAAAAAAACAATAAATAAAAAAAACCAAAAAAGAAAAAAAAAACAAAAAAACACTAAAAAAAAAAAAAAAACAAAGTAAAAAAAAAAAAAAACATTAGACACAAACAAAACACACAACACGACCACACCCCCCCCCCCCCTCCCCCTTCCCCCCTTCCTTCCCCCCCCCCCACTCCCCCTCCCTCCGCCCTCCCCCCCCGCCCCCACCCCCCCCCCCCCCCCCCCCCCCCCCCCCACCCACCCCCCCCCTCCCCCCCATCCCTCACACCCCCCCCCCCCCCACCACTCCCTCCGCCGCCCTCCCCCCTCTCCCCCCCCCCGAACCCCTGCCCACCCCACCCCCACCCTCCGCCTGCCGCTCTCCCCCCACCCCCTCCGCGCCCCCCCTCGCCCGCGCCTCCCCGCCCACGCGACCCTCCACCACCCCTCCCGCTCCCCCATTACGGCACCCCCCCTCCTCCCACCTCCCCCCCCCACCCTCGCCCGCACGACCTCCGCACCCCCCCCCCCCCCCCCCCCCACCCCCCCCCACCTGCCCCCGCCCAACCCCCCCCCCCAACCCCCCCCGTACCCCCCCTCCCCCCTCCCCCCACCCCACATTATCTTCCCCCCCCCGACTCGCCCCCCCCCACCCCTTCCGCCCCTTGCCCCCCCCCCCCCCCAACATCCCTCCCCCAATCAACCCCACCCCCCTGTATTCCAACATCCCCCACTTATGCCACCACCATAAGCATCCCACCCTACAAAGTACCAAGAATCCACACTCCCCCCTTCTCATAATCATCATTATCAGCCTCCCCCTCCACCCAGGTAATTGATTCCAAACATATGCACCATCTGAATCATCCCCAGCAATCTGAGTAAAAGATGCCCTACATATGCCAACTGAAGACATATCCACCACACCCTCATTACAAATACCCCACAGTATTCCAACAGAACAAGCATCCCCACCACCTCTACAAGGAGGCCACTCTGAGTCCTACTGTATATACATCCTGCCACCCTCATACTCCATCATTGTTGCCACTCATAGGCCCCATAATAATTCTTCCACCTACAACCCAGTGTTATTGTAGTCCACACCATGAGCCACTGAATTTGCTGCATCCACCTCCACAACCAGACAATTTGCCACACATTTGCCAACTAGAAAATTTGTTGCCAACCTCCACACATTGTTGATTGTGCCCACTCATGAGGCCAACACACGTGCTTCTGCCAACTGACCACTGTCGTTCACACGAACAACCTTTAGTATTCCATCCAAAAGCTGTTTCCACCCTCCACCACTCAATGACAATGTCAACTAAGTTTGGTTTTTTACCCCTCTCTAATATGACAAAAGGAAGTGAAAAGGATCAGGATTGTCAGAATAATAGAATACCATTAATCAGGATTGCATACAAAACAACATATTACATCGAAAAAATTCCACATTTACTGTTCATCTCTGTTTGGATTAACTCCTGTTTCTTTTGGCTTTTGCAATACTGATGGATTATTGACTGATTGAAAGCAGACACTGACGGATAAAAGGAAGAGCAAAATGATCAGAGACGTCAACGCAAAATTACTGCCGACACCCTCTCTACTCTTTTGGGGGACTTTACATGTATCAGCGTTTAACAGAACAGGTTCTGTCATAATCTGTGGAATCATCTGATGTAAAAGGAGTGCGCTCTTTGATGCTATTGTAGGATCTTGGCCCTCACCTTGGTTCTTTCCAGCTGGCGCTGTCATTGCCCTGTCAGGTTGTGTTCCCACTTCAGTTATTTGGTCAGTTTTGCCCCTGTAACTGCCCAGAGAAGTGAAGTGTGAAGTGATTCTAATAGTGGCGGCTGTCATCTGCGTTTCATAACTAATAAACACAACCCACCCCCCCCCCGGCATTGTATCAAGACCAAACCACGCTCCCTATGCATATTTGAGCATGGCACAATGTTCTACAACACCCTACAGGCACTCCGCAGACTGGAAATAGCTATTTTTTAATGCTATTTGCTGCAAATAAATTCGGGTCGAAATGATTTTGTACGGAAAATTCAGCGAATCTGGCGAATCGAATTTCTGAGAAATTTCCCATCTCTTGTTGGCACTATATAAATAAAGATCATTTTTTAAAATATTAGTATTTTTGGGGCAGACTACCTGTCTTTCCCCAACTAGTCCACAGCAGCCAGATGTCTGCAATGCACAAAGAACACTTTCTGTTAGCAATCCCTCTGCAGTTAGCTTTATATTAGTATGGCCAAGAACCTTTTTTATAACCTGTTTTCTTTTGTCTTCCAGAGCCCCCTTGCTGCACAACCTCACAAGTGGTTAAAATGTATTTCTCTACAAAACCTATTTAAGTGTGTGTTGAAATTTCTTTTGTGAACCTGTGTATTGCAAAGAAGAATCATACCTCCCTAAGTTCTAATATATTCATCTTGCCTTTCAGAATGTCTAATTTGGTTGAATATATATGAGCAGCGGGAGACACACAACATTAGATTTTACAATGCAGGGAGAAGCACGACCAAAACATAATAAAAGACACAGACTCAATCCAGTAGAAAGGCTACACATAAGAAAACCTCATCAATATTTTTCAATTTACTTCAATGTATACAATGTGTTTGTTCTATTAAAAGTTCTAGTTATTTATTTATTTGAAAAAGCTTTCTTAGGGGTGGCTATATTAGACATATACTTCCTCGCAGAATTGTCTGTATCAAGAGAGCATCAAGCTGTGTATGCTTTATAGCAGCTGAAATGAGGGAGGGTCACCTGGCAGAAAAGTTTAAGGCTTGGTTCACATGTACTGTTTCTATTCAGGTATGCCCCAATATGGCTGAAATTGTAATGACCCATGAGTCAGTGTGTTTTTAGTTAACTTCAGCAATTTCTCTTACCAACATTTGCTGTATATTTATGTCATAGTGTTAGTAAGAGAGTATGGAGTAGGCTCACTTGCTAAGCCTACTACATATGCAGCAGGCAACAACTATTAGTTACAGTTGCCATTAATGTCCAAGATCAGAGATAACTCAAACACCAGTTCTTTAACTACTTAAATGCTATGGTAAAAGCAACTGCAGCATCTAAAGGATTGACAAATGTTGATGCACACCTTTTCGGTTACAGATCATGCCCCTTCCTCCCTTGATGTGTTTGTGGTGTGCAGACTAGTTGTCACTTAGGCATGGTCTAATAATAGAGCCATTATTGTACTCTGTTCTGCAATATATTACTATTACAAAACAGTATACAAGCAATTGCCGTCTCTAGTGGTCAAGTTGCATGTCTCCCAAAATAGAACCAATAACATTTAATCCTGCAAAAACAAGCCCTCACTTGGTTTTACTGTATAAAAGAAAAATTTAAAAAGTTATCGGTCGCAAAAATGACGCTGCAACACAAGTTAAAAAAAACCTTTTTTTTAAAACAACTAAAACATAATAAAAACTCTATGAATTTGGTATTGCTGGAATTGTATCAACCTGCAACATGAAGATAACAGTGAACTCCTTAACCATTCTCTCCAAATTCCATTTTTTTTTTTTTACGCTTCACCCCAATTAACCCCTTAAGCTCCAGGCCTGAAAAGTGCTTAGTGACTAGCACATTTTTTTTAGCTTTTTAATTTTTTCAATGACACAGTTGTATGAGGCCTTGTTTTATGCAGGAGAAGTTGTACTTTTTGGAGGCATAGTTTAAGCTCACATATAAATTATTGCCGAATTTGTCATTTTTTTTCAGTTTTTTTTTAAATATTTTTTTACACCATTCCCATTTCACACTAAATAACTCGTTAGATTAATTCTACAGGTTATTTGGATACCTACAATGTGTAGGGTTTTTAGGAGGGCAATGTAGGCACACAAATATTTTATTAAATATATATATATTTTTATTATTTATTACATTTATTATTTCTACACTTTATTATGGTTTTTTACTTTTTTATATAATTCCATGAAGGGATAACTATTTTATTTTATTTTTTTTACGCTGAGTAATGTATTATCAAATTCACATATGCTAATACATTAGACTCTGTGTCGGTATGACACAGGCAGCAGTCAGAGAAGCACACGGTTATACAGACAGCCCTGGTTCCATGGTGTCACTGGGAGTCCCGATCATCTGATGGAGAAGACGAATGCTCTTTGATTATGCCGCAGTGACTGATTAAGCGCCAGGGATCTGAGGTTTCCTCTACTCCCCGGCACTTGTAGAGACTGCTCTAGGAACAGAGCTATTAAGTGCAGCTCTGTTCTTAGTGCAGCCGTGGTGCTGGGAGCTGCAAAACCCCTGTCCTGTAGCGGCGCCTAAAGACGTTGTTGCAGAATAACGACCTGCAACACTCGGCGTCAATAGACAGTGGGCAGTCATTAAGTAGAGATAGGCAAATCGATTCTAACGAAGTGGAATTCGTTTCGAATTTAAGGAAAACTTCGGTTCTGCGCAAAGCCGAAGGGGTGATTTGCGGGAACAAAGCATGTTTTTCATTGGTAAAATGGCCGCACATGGCGTTACACGGAGCAGAGAACTCTGGGAGGAAGAAAGGAGGACCCTCAATGACATGTGCAGACATGAAGCCAATCAGAGACCGGCGGGATTCTGTGACATCACAGCACTATATAAGTGCGGACGGCACCTGCGCTTTCACATTCCTCTCGTTGTGTCCTGGCATAGCGTCTGTGCTGATGAGCCTGGTCTTACACAGATCTCATTATACAGATTTAATTAGTGATTGGGGAGGGGGGAAAAAGACCATTACAAGTCTGTTACTTGCTCACTAAGTGATCTGTATCTGCTGCTACACAGATCTCATTATACAGCTTTATTCAGCGAGTGTGGAGGGGGAAAAATACCACTATATGTCTGTTACTTTCTCACTCAGGATTCTGGATCCCTTTGCTCTATACAACTCATCCTGAAGGAAGATGTTTTTATCAGAGACTGGGGCTCAGTTGCCTAAATTTAATGCCACCAGCTTTATCATTTTGTTTAGTTTGTGGGGTCTTCTCCCAGGGTGTCCAGGGTGGGTGTAATTCTGCCCTTTATATATTGCAATCTCACTTGTTGTATTATTAGGGAATCAGTTTCTAAAAATCCACTCAATCCTGATAGTGTTGTATTGGGAGTGAAATAGAGTGCTTTTTTCTGTCCGCCATCATTTAAATCTCACCTGTTGTATTATTAGGGACTTTTAGATTCTAAAAATCCACTCAATCCTGATAGTGTTGTATTGGGATTGAAATACAGACCGCTTTTTTGTCCGCTATTATTTAAATTTCTCCTGTTGTATTCGGGAATTTCAGATTCAAGTAATCCACTCAATCCTGTGTGACCGTTGTATTGGGATTGAAATACAGACCGCTTTTTTGTCCGCTATTATTTAAATTTCTCCTGCTGTATTATTAGGGAATTTCAGATTCAAGTAATCCACTCAATCCCGTGTGACCGTTGTACTGGGATTGAAATACAGACCGTTTTTTTGTCAAGCTATTATTTAAATTTCTCCTGTTGTATTTGGGAATTTCAGATTTAAGTAATCCACTCAATCCTGTGTGACCATTGTATTGGGATTGAAATGCAGACCGATTTTTTGTCCGCCATTATTTAAATTTCTCCTGTTGTATTATTAGGGAATTTCAGATTCTGGGAATCCTCTATCCTGTTAGTGTTGTACTTGGAGTGAAATACAGGGTGTGTATTTATCATATACAGATATCTTCATTAAACAGAGTCTGCAAATTTTTTTATCAGACAGTATGTCAGACAGAGAGGTGGCAGGCTCTTCACATGCGAGTGGCAATGGCACAAACGTTTCTGGAGCAGGCACAGGTCACATCAGAGTAAGGGGACGTCACAGCAGGGGTGACTCGGTGAAGCCAGAACTGCCGGTGTCATCTAGTGGCCATGTGTTGCCCACCAACCCAAGGGTTCTTGATTGGTTGACTAGGTCATCCACTTCCTCCCAGATGACATCTGACAACCCCAGCCAAGAGTCGGTGGGAATGTCAGACACAACCCTTAGTTGTCATGGCCTGGGAGTGGGTCAGCGGCCCTCACCTGTCCTCAACCCGCATCTGTCCCGTTCGGTTCCCTCAGCCAGAGATCTACTATGTGGTCTGGGCTCACCGCCACTATACAGCGAGGACGAACTCTTTGAGGACAGTCAGCAGCTACGTGGTAGCGAAGAGGTGGGGCAGAGATTAGAGATGAGCGAATTTCTCAAAAATTCGGTTCGGTCACTTTGCCGAAATTCCTGACAAAAAAAAATTCGGTCCGAATTACTTCGGGATGAATCAGGTTAAAAAACAGCTATTTCCAGGCTGCACAGAGCCTGCAGGGTGCTGTAGAACGTTGTGCCATGCTTAAATATGCAGCGGGAGCTTGGTTTGGTCTTCATACAATGTTGTGTTTTAGTATGACACGCACATGAATGCCGCCGCTCTTAGAATCGCTTCACTATAAAATTCCCTGGGCACTTAGAGGCAAACTGACCAAAAACTGAAGGGGGAATGTAGCCTGATAAAGTCATAGCAGCGACAGCTGGAAAAAAAACAAGCTGAGGGCTCAGGTGGCAACATCAGTGACAGAGTGTGGAAGTGACGGCGGCAGCCAAAGCAGCATGAGGTCAGACAGTGGCACAATGACATTCTAAGAGGTGGCAAAAACAGGAGTAGGCCACAGAGTGGCACAATGACACAGTGTGTAGGTCACGGCAGCAGCCACAGAAGCAGCATGAGGTAAGACAGTGGCACAATGACACAGTGTGTAGGTCACTGCAGCAGCAGCGTGAGGTCAGACAGTGGCACAATGACATTCTGGAGGTGGCAAAACAGTAGTAGGCCACAGAGTGGCACAATGACAGAGAGTGGAGGTGACGGTGGCAGCAGCATGAGGTCAGACAGTGGCACAATGACATTCTGGAGGTGGCAAAAACTGGAGTAGGCCACAGAGTGGCACAATGACACAGTGTGGAGGTAACGGCAGCAGCAGCATGAGGTCAGAGAGTGGCACAATGACATTCTGGAGGTGGCAAAACAGTAGTAGGCAACAGAGTGGCACAATGACATAGAGTGGAGGTGACTGTGGCAGCAGCATGAGGTCAGACAGTGGCACAATGACATTCTGGAGGTGGCAAAAACAGGAGTAGGTCACAGAGTGGAACAATGACAGAGTGTGGAGGTAACGGCAGCAGCATGAGGTTAGAGAGTGGCACAATGACATTCTGGAGGTGGCAAAACAGTAGTAGGCCACAGAGTGGCACAATGACAGAGAATGGAGGTGACGGTGGCAGCAGCATGAGGTCAGACAGTGGCACAATGACATTCTGGAGGTGGCAAAAACTGGAGTAGGCCACAGAGTGGCACAATGACAGAGAATGGAGGTGACGGCGGCAGCAGCATGAGGTCAGACAGTGGCACAATGTCATTCTGGAGGTGGCAAAACAGTAGTAGGCCACAGAGTGGCACAATGACACAGTGTGTAGTTCATGGCAGCAGCCACAGCAGCAGCATGAGTTTAGACAGTGGCACAATGACATTCTGGAGGTGGCAAAAACTGGAGTAGGCCACAGAGTGGCACAATGACAGAGAGTGGAAGTGACGGCAGCAACAGCATGAGGTCAGAGAGTGGCACAATGACATTCTGGAGGTGGCAAAAACAGGAGTAGGCCACAGAGTGGCACAATGACACAGTGTGTAGGTTACGGCAGCAGCAACAGCAGCAGCATGAGGTCAGACAGTGGCACAATGACATTCTGGAGGTGGCAAAAACTGGAGTAGGCCACAGAGTGGCACAATGACAGAGAGTGGAGGTGACGGCGGCAGGAGCAACAGCATGAGGTCAGAGAGTGGCACAATGACACAGTGTGGATGTCACGGCACCAGCAACAGCAGCAGCAGTATGAGGTCAGAGAGTGGCACAATGACACAGTGTGGAGGTGGGTGGCAATACAAAGTCCCGGGTTTAAAGATGGTTGGTGGCAGATGGAGAAACTGTCAGCAGATGTTCTCATCAGACGGGTGGCGGCATCAGAATAGTGGCTGAGGCAGGTAGTTTGAACCCAGACCTCATTTCTCACAGTTTGGGTGAGGCGTCATGGGTGATTTTAGTCTGACGCCAAGGCATTGGTGTGTGGAAATCCTGGTCGATCCACACCTGATTTATCTTGACAAAGGTCAGTCTTTCCCCCTTTTCCCCGGTGGACAAGCGGGTTCCCCTTTGGGGGATAAGGGAAGGGCCCCCGCCGCCCCTAAACCAACCCGCTTGATCCCCCAAATCCCTGGCCGGGAGGACAGCTTCCCCAATTTGCAAATCGGCAATTTTGCGGGCCACACATCCATTTTTTGTGCCCATTTGCCCGCGGATTTCAAAACTGGGGGTGGCAGAGGCTGCCCAAGTTTTCCCAAACCACCTGTTGGTTCAGGGGTCTGCCCCCAGGTCCTGCTGTGCTGGGACTGCCCCCCTTTAATAGGGGGGGGGAAGGAAGCTGTAAACAGTAAACTCCAGATTGGGTTTTTTCTGATGGGCTGGGTACTGCCCCACCCCCCCCCCCTTTCCCCAAAGCAGCCGCGGCAGTAGTACGTGAACCCCTGAAGCCCCCCCCCCCCGGGTTTCAGACCTGTCGAGGGGGGGACGTTGCCCATATAGGCAGGGGGCCAACTGACTCCCGGAGGTTTTCCTATAGTATTTGGGGTTTGGGTCCTCCCTCTCAATAGCGGGGAAAAAGGCTCCCTTTTTGGGACGGTAACGGGGGTTTTTAAATGGGCGTGGAGAGCCAGAAAGTAAACCCCTCTGAGGGGATTGCGGGACTTTTTGGGGCTGTCACTAGCCGGGGCAAACCCAGCATGCTGCGGGCCATCTGCAAAGTGCCCCTCCGGGGGGCTCCCTGCCTCCTTTCCCCACTGTATACTCCCAGGGGTGCTGGGGGGTCATCTGCTCGTTTTTTCCCATCTCCATTTACCTCCTCCAGCTGCTCCTTTTCCTCCTCTCTTGTCACCTGGGAAAAATCAACTCTTTTCCCCAAGAAAAAACGTTTCTGCCCCAATGTCCAACCCCCTCCTCCATTTCAGCTCCCACGGGAACCCCATGTGGCCCCCAAAGAAGTAGTCGCCCCCCTTCTCCAGTCCCTTTTCCCCCCCAACAAGTTTTTTTCAGCTCTTTCCAGGACATGAAGAGTGGAATGCCCGTTTTTCATCCCCTGTCCTGGGGGACTGACAAATAACGGGGCCCTTTCCTCAAATTTTGGCCCAAAAAAACGGAAATTTGTAAACCCCATGAGTTGCCACTAGCTGACATAAAAATTTTAACAGGAAGAAACTCCTGTCCCCCCTGGATCACCCAAAAAATCGTTATGGCCTTTCTCTTTTCATACAGCGGCCCCCAACCCATTTTTCCCGGGGCCCTGGAATTCCCAAGGGGGTGGAAACATGAAATATAAAGAGTGTTTTGGGGGGAAAGGCCCTTTTCGTTGCTGAACCGGGGAGGGGTTCCTGGCTTTGTGGGAAAGGGAAATGAAAGTAATGCACAGTTTCCCTTTGGCCCTTTTTTTCAGAATTTTCCTAAGTTCGGGGGGGAAAGACTTCAGGGAACCCTTTTTTCACAACCAGTTTTTGAAACATGCGAAAATGAAAGGGCGCGGGGGGACCACCCCTCCTCAGTGCAGCTGGCCCCATTTTTCCCCCATTGTCCGCACCGGGTTTCCCCGATTTGCATTTGGCCCCGGAAAGAAAACCAAAAAACGATTCTTGCTGCATACCGGACCAGTTCCTCCCCCCCCTTGTGACTTCTTTTTCCCCGAGGCAACCAAAGGGTTAGAAATCCCGTGAAAACCGCTGGCCCCTACACATGGGGTATGAGGGGAGCAGTACTTGGGGGAAGGCTAAAGCTTGTGGTGGGTGGGTGGGGGAAATGGGGAAAATTTTGGCGCCCAGGAGCCGAAAGTTTGAAAACCGTGGAGGAAAAAGGGCCTGTCCCCCCTGCCCAAGTTGTTGGTTTGTCCCTGGGGGGGAAAAAAAAAATAAACACTTATGGGGGCCCGAAAAAAGGACTTGTACCTGGCCCCTGACCGTAGTTAAGCCCCCCAAAAAGACGCCCCCGGCGCTCCCCCTGCACCTTGAAAACCAAACCGTAAACCCAAAAGGGACTGGCCCCCCCCTTTTTTTTTTCAAACATATTTCTGAAGTGTTTGGTACTGTTTTTTGGAAAAAAAATTTTTAGGGCCCTGGAACTCTCCATCTGGGCTCGGCCAAGCCTTTATTTTCTTTGAACGGGAAAGGCCCAACTTTTGGGAAAAGGGAGGGATGCAGTCCCAAACAAAAAGGGACAGGGGGCCCCGGTCAGCTTTTTGCACCTTGGGGGGTTTTTGGACACATACTTTTGTCTTTTTACAATTGCCCTTTCCCGCGGGAACGACTTTTGGCCCCCATGAATAGCGGGAGCGGGAAAGCAATCGGGAAAACCGGGAAAATAAAGTCAAAGAAAAAACAGCCCCTTCTCCCCGAGGTGGGGGGGGGGAGCCTTGCGGGTTGCAATGGCATGTGTGCCACGGGGGGCTCCCGCTGCTGTTCTGTG